>WNWK01007899.1:0-89217 GCA_009830355.1 Cherax destructor
CAAATGTAAAGTCATGAATATCGGGGAAGGGCAAAGAAGACCGCAGACAGAGTATAGTCTAGGTGGCCAAAGACTGCAAGCCTCACTCAAAGAAAAAGATCTTGGGGTGAGTATAATACCGAGCACATCTCCTGAGGCACACATCAATCAGATAACTGCTGCAGCATACGGGCGGCTGGCAAACCTAAGAATAGCGTTCCAATACCTCACTAAGGAATCATTCAAGACTCTGTATACCATATACGTCAGGCCCATACTGGAGTATGCAGCACCGGTTTGGAACCCACACCTGGTCAAGCACGTCAAGAAATTAGAGAAAGTGCAAAGATTTGCAACAAGACTAGTCCCAGAGCTAAGGGGATTGTCCTACGAAGAAAGGTTAAGGGAAATCGGCCTGACGACACTAGAGGACAGGAGGGTTAGGGGAGACATGATAACGACATATAAAATACTGCGAGGAATAGATAAGGTGGACAGAGACAAGATGTTCCAGAGAGGGGACACAGAAACAAGGGGTCATAATTGGAAGTTGAAGACTCCTATGAGTCAAAGGGATGTTAGGAAGTATTTCTTCAGTCATAGAGTTGTCAGGAAGTGGAATAGCTTAGAAAGCGACATAGTGGAGGCAGGAACCATACATAGTTTTAAGACTAGGTTTGATAAAGCTCATGGAGCAGGGAGAGAGAGGACCTAGTAGCAATCAGTGAAGAGGCGGGGCCAGGAGCTATGACTCGACCCCTGCAACCACAAATAGGTGAGTACAAATAGGTGAGTACACACAACACACACACACACACACACACACACACAACACACACACACACACACAACACACACAACACACACACACACACACACACACACATACACACACACACACACACACACACACAACACACACACAACACACACACACACACACACACACACACGTGCACTCACAAATTTACAAGAAAAACTCTCCTGGCTTCCATCTTAAGAGTTTATCTTGCAAGAGTCTAAGCTGTTGCAGAAGTGTTGCAACTTTCTCCACGATCATCCTAGACTCCAGAGTCTCTTAGCAAGTTCCGGAGAAGCACTCCACAACTTACAACTTTGTTGAGTCTACTTATAACCCGACATCCAGTGTGCAAATTATTACACAAGACACCCCTATACAACTCCGCAAAAACCAAAGAAAACGGGATGTTATCATTATTCTTTATTTATTATGATTATTATTATTATCATTTAAACAAAAAATAGACTTTAGTCGGTTATAAGTTAGACAGAAATGAAGACTTTAACTGGGTAATTATCCATGGAGGGTTCAAGATACCTCGAAATCCGGCCTACCACTGTCTATAAGAAATTTTGGAAAATTTATAGCCTCTCCTATTTCAGAAAGACTATTTTGATTTGATTAGGTTCCCTAACAAGTGAGAACTGATCTACTATGCAGAGCATTTCCCGCAACTTAGTTTAATTTTGTCCCCAGGATGCCACCCACACCAGTCGACTAACACCCAGGCGAACACGGACAGTAGGTATCTTAAGGAAACACGTCCAATGTTTCCAGCCATACCGAGGATCGAACCACGGACCTCAGTGTGTGAGGTCAGTGCGTTACCAACCGAGCTACGGGTCAAACTTGATCTCTTGTTTATAAGGATGTATCTACCCTGAGGTGTATGTCTCAATATATATACACCGTGAAGTGTATATCTCTCTCAGTGTATATACACTGAGAAATATGTCTCTCAGTGTATATACACTGAGAGGTGTATGTCTCTGTGTATATACACTGAGAAATGTATGTATCTCAGTGTATACACACTGGTAGTTTACATTAATCACCATTTTAGGTAACAAAGTATTCTTGACTGGTGGTGAGCAGGTGATAAGCAGCCTTAATGACCCTCGTATATTAGGCTACTTATTTTGCACCTAATTAACCAACTAGTTTTCACGTACCGTCTGCCACCTAGTCCCGTGTGACCTTGCCTCGTTACCTAGTTAACTAGTTAACTAGGTAATTAAGTAAGTTTATTCAGGTATACACAAATACACTTACATAGATTATCATACATAGCAGCACATGTGTAGAGAACCCAGGATAACCCAAAAACGTCAGTCAGACCTATTTCCATTGGGGTCCTTGTGATGATTATTATTTATATTTAAAAGTTAAAAACAGGTATCTTAACTATGTAAAAACAATTACAATAAAAGAAGATATACTTAGGGAGAGAGAAGATTATTTTAATTGACATTAAAGAAAGAATCAGTTTAGTATATATATATATATATATATATATATATATATATATATATATATATATTTTTTTTTTTTTTTTTTTTTTCTTCTTTCAACGCACCGGCCGTATCCCACCGAGGCAGGGTGGCCCAAAAGAAAAAACGAAAGCTTCTCCTTTTACATTTCGTAATATATACAGGAGAAGGGGTTACTAACCCCTTGCTCCCGGCATTTTAGTCGCCGCTTACGACACGCATGACTTACGGAGGAAGAATTCTGTTCCACTTCCCCAACGGTTGAAGTCCCTTGATTTTTATTCCCTGGAACGCAGGCGAGAAAGATACATGATAATATACACTTGAAAAATTCTAGAGGGATTAGTACCAAACTTGCACACGAAAATCACTCCCTGTGAAAGCAAGAGACTCGGCAGGAGACACAACATTTCCCCAATGAAAAGCAGGGGTGCCACTAGCACGATAAGAGACAACACAATAAGTGTCAGGGACCCAAGACTGTTGAACTGCCTTCCAGCATGCATAAGGGGGATTACCAATAGACCCCTGGCTGTCTTCAAGAAGGCACTGGACAGGCACCTAAAGTCTGTACCTGATCAGCCGGGATGTGGTTTGTACGTTGGTTTGCGTGCGGCCAGCAGTAACAGCCTGGTTAATCAGACCCTGATTCACCACGAGGCCTGTCCTCAGACCGGGCCGGGGGGAGGGAAGGCATTGACCCCCGAAACCCTCTCCAGTTATATTCCAGGTATGGCTCCAATTTTGCAATCACATCCACCACAACACCCCTACCTCTTCTTCCATCCCCACCACGACCTTCCCCACCACCCTTCCCCACCACCACGACCTTCCCCACCACCACGACCTTCCCCACCACCACGACCTTCCCCACCACCCTCCTCCACCACCACGACCTTCCCCACCACCCTCCTCCACCACCACGACCTTCCCCACCACCCTTCCCCACCACCAACAACCACAAAAGTGTTTTGATGGGCGAGACCAACCAGCCCTCCAGCTCATTTATCTGAGGCAAATTTTTGCTGCAGTGCGGTCAGTTAAGCCACGTCTTGGAAGAGGAAGAAGAAGAAGAAGAAGAAGAAGAAGACGAAGAAGAAGAGAAGAAGAAGAAGAAGAAGAAGAAGAAGAAGAAGAAGGGTGTTACTTCAATCTGTATTCATCATGTAAGAGCCAGCATCAAGGCAGATGCCAGCACCTCACTTTTCATAGTCTAAAGATGAGGTAAAGTGTGAGAGATTCCCGGTGAGGGGAGAGAGAGAGAGAGAGAGAGGGGAAGATAGGAAAGAAGGGGGAGGAATGGTGGAGGGAGAGATGTGAGAGAGGAAGAGGTATTTTTCCTGCTTCTCGAGACTTGAAGCTCTACACAGATAAAAACATGACTTGATAAAGCTCTACACAGAGAGGACCCTCCATGAGGGCTGGTCCTGTCCACGAGGTGGGGGGAATTAGGCAAGTTTGGACTCCCTAGCGACGACCCTGGCATGTACAGAGCAATCTAAACACTGCCACTCCTCTTTGCTATGCACGGCGGCGACCTGAAAATTCCTTGTTGTCCCTTGCCAGGAAGCTGACCAGGCCGGTGGGCCCGCAGAAGGCAGGTGGACAACACACAAAATAGGCAGGAAAAAAGAATTCGGACGGGAAGGGTCAGTACCACACCCGCACAGCCAGGTGCATCATTGTTATTTGCTGTGACAAATCTTTTTTGTTGTTTTTCACGAAGGAGTAATTCCAGGTCATTTACCAGAGTCGGTCGGTACCTTCACAATGCCCGCCTCTTCATTCGTAGTTCCGGACTACCAAAATGCGTTACAGGTTAGGCAGAAATTATATTGATCACAAGAAAGTGGGTCCCTAGACACGCTGATGTTGAGGCGCTGATGTTGAGGCGCTGATGTCGAGGCGCTGATGTTGAGGCGCTGATGTCGAGGCGCTGATGTCGAGGCGTGTCCAGGCAGATTTAGCCACTCGGTCGGCTATTCACGACTTCCCTGTTTCCCACAGGGTATTCCCATCTCTGACTAATTATTTCTTTGTACTCTTTCAACACCTCCTCAGCCGCTGGCCAACAATGATGATTCCACTTACTAATCGGAGGCACACGACTCATGCACGGATACCAGAGCGTGTCGGCACCGATCTGCACTGTCAGTCCGTAGGGTAATGGACTGACCTGTCTATCAGTGTCCTGTCTATCAGTGTTGTTTCCGCCATCTACGTCACTTTAACGCACTCTGACTTCCTCACTGACTTTCTCCGACTTTTTTCCTTTCTCTATAACTTTCCCTGACTTTCTCTTAAGACTTTTTTTTAAATTTCTTTGATCTTCTCTTTAACTTTCTCTTTTAACTTTCTTTTTTAGCTTTCTCTTTACGACTTTCTCTCTTAACTTTCTATTTGACTTTCCCTTTTTATTTACTCTAACTTTTTCTTTGACTTTCTATCAGAAACTAACCTACTGCACCAACTGTGATTTTCTGCCTTACACTTTCACTAGCCCTTCACCCCATCTCCCCTAACACTCCCCTTCCCCTCACCCTCCCCTTTCCCCTCACACGCTCCTTCCCCTCACACTCCCCTTTCCCCTCACACTCCCCTTCCCCTCACCCTCCCCTTTCCCCTAACATTCCCCTTCCCCTCACATTCCTTCCCTCCATCATTGCTGCTTCCACCACTGTATGACCCATCCGAGTTTAGTGCCCAATTTTATTATTATTATCATTATTATTATTCATAAAGCTCTACACGGTGTGACACATAACTTGATAAAGATCTACACGGTGTGACACATAACTTGATAAAGATCTACACGGTGTGACACATAACTTGATAAAGCTCTACACAATGTGACACATAACTTGATAAAGATCTACATGGTGTGACACATAACTTGATAAAGCTCTACACGGTGTGACACATAACTTGATAAAGATCTACACGGTGTGACACATAACTTGATAAAGCTCTACACGGTGTGACACATAACTTGATAAAGCTCTACACGGTGTGACACATAACTTGATAAAGCTCTACACGGTGTGACATAACTTAATAAAGCTCTACACGGTGTGACATAACTTAATAAAGCTCTACACGGTGTGACACATAACTTGATAAAGCTCTACACGGTGTGACACATAACTTAATAAAGCTCTACACGGTGTGACATAACTTAATAAAGCTCTACACGGTGTGACACATAACTTGATAAAGCTCTACACGGTGTGACACATAACTTAATAAAGCTCTACACGGTGTGACACATAACTTGATAAAGCTCTACACGGTGTGACACATAACTTAAAAAAGCTCTACACGGTGCGACACATAACTTGATAAAGCTCTACACGGTGTGACATAACTTAATAAAGCTCTACACGGTGTGACATAACTTAATAAAGCTCTACACGGTGTGACACATAACTTGATAAAGCTCTACACGGTGTGACACATAACTTAATAAAGCTCTACACGGTGTGACACATAACTTGATAAAGCTCTACACGGTGTGACACATAACTTGATAAAGCTCTACAAGGTGTGACATAACTTAATAAAGCTCTACACTGTGTGACACATAACTTGATAAAGCTCTACACGGTGTGACATAACTTAAGAAAGCTCTACACGGTGTGACACATAACTTAATAAAGCTCTACACGGTGTGACACATAACTTGATAAAGCTCTACACGGTGTGACACATAACTTGATAAAGCTCTACACGGTGTGACACATAACTTGATAAAGCTCTACACAGTGTGACACAACTTGATAAAGCTCTACACGGTGTGACACATAACTTAATAAAGCTCTACACGGTGTGACACATAACTTGATAAAGCTCTACATGGTGTGACATAACTTAATAAAGCTCTACACGGTGTGACATAACTTAATAAAGCTCTACACGGTGTGACACATAACTTGATAAAGCTCTACACGGTGTGACACATAACTTGATAAAGCTCTACACGGTGTGACACATAACTTGATAAAGCTCTACACAGTGTGACACATAACTTGATAAAGCTCTACACGGTGTGACACATAACTTGATAAAGCTCTACACAGTGTGACACATAACTTGATAAAGCTCTACACGGTGTGACACATAACTTGATAAAGCTCTACACGGGGTGACACATAACTTGATAAAGCTCTACACGGAGTGACACATAACTTGATAAAGCTCTACACGGTGTGACACATAACTTGATAAAGCTCTACACGGAGTGACTCATAACATCATAAAGCTCTACACGGAGTGACACATAACTTGATAAAGCTCTACACAGTGTGACACATAACTTGATAAAGCTCTACACGGTGTGAAACATAACTTGATAAAGCTCTACACAGTGTGACACATAACTTGATAAAGCTCTACACAGTGTGACACAACTTAATAAAGCTCTACACGGTGTGACACATAACTTGATAAAGCTCTACAAGGTGTGACACATAACTTAATAAAGCTCTACACGGTGTGACACAACTTAATAAAGCTCTACACGGTGTGACATAACTTAATAAAGCTCTACACGGTGTGACACATAACTTGATAAAGCTCTACACGTGTGAACTAACTTGATAAAGCTCTACACGGGTGACACATAACTTGATAAAGCTCTACACAGGGACACATAACTTGATAAAGCTCTACACGGTGTGACACATAACTTGATAAAGCTCTACACAGTGTGACACATAACTTGATAAAGCCTACACGGTGTGACACATAACTTGATAAGCTCTCACGGGACAACTTGATCTTACACGGAGTGACACATAACTGATAAAGCTCTACACGGTGTGACACATAACTTGATAAAGCTCTACACGGAGTGACCATAACATCATAAAGCTCTACACGGAGGACACATAACTTGATAAAGCTCTACACAGTGTGACACATAACTTGATAAAGCTCTACACGGTGTGAAACATAACTTGATAAAGCTCTACACAGTGTGACACATAACTTGATAAAGCTCTACACGGTGTGACACATAACTTGATAAAGCTCTACACAGTGTGACACAACTTAATAAAGCTCTACACGGTGGACACATAACTTGATAAAGCTCTACAAGGTGTGACACATAACTTAATAAAGCTCTACACGGTGTGACACAACTTAATAAAGCTCTACACGGTGTGACACATAACTTGATAAAGCTCTACACGGTGTGACACATAACTTAGATAAAGCTCTACACGGTGTGAACATAATCTTGATAAAGCTCTACACGGTGTGACACATAACTTGATAAAGCTCTACACGGTGTGACACTAACTTATAAAGCTCTACACGTGTGACACATAACTTGATAAAGCTCTACACGGTGTGCACATAACTTATAAAGCTCTACACGGTGTGACACATAACTTATAAAGCTCTACACGTGTGACACAACTTATAAAGCTTACACGGTGTGACACATAACTTGATAAAGCTCTACAGGTGTGACACATAACTTGATAAAGCTCTACACAGGTGTGACACAACTTGATAAAGCTCTACACGGTGTGACACATAACTTAATAAAGTCTACAGGTGTCACATAACTTGATAAAGCTCTACAGGTGTGACATAACTTATAAAGCTCTACACGGTGTGACATAACTTAATAAAGCCTACACGGTGTGACACAACTTGATAAAGCTCTACAGGTGTGACACATAACTTAATAAAGCTCTACACGGTGTGACACATAACTTAATAAAGCTCTACACGGTGTGACACAACTTAATAAAGCTCTACACGGTGTGACACAACTTAATAAAGCTCTACACGGTGTGTAACATAACTTGATAAAGCTCTACACGGTGTGTAACATAACTTAATAAAGCTCTACACGGTGTGTAACATAACTTGATAAAGCTCTACACGGTGTGTAACATAACTTAATAAAGCTCTACACGGTGTGAAACATATCTTAATAAAGCTCTACACGGAGCTATAATGATCTTACGCTGAAAGTCGTCGAATTTTTTCGTTGTTTTTTTTTTCATTGGTTTATGGAAATTCTGAAAATTCCCAGAATTAGAAGCAGCATTTCTGGGCAGAGGTAAACGTGGATGGTGGCCTTTGGCTCACATCCAGAGGACCCGTGTTCAACACTGGGGCGGGTGGAGGCATCTGGGGAAGGTAGGTCTGTGCACACCTGCCGCTCTCTGTGTACCTACAGCGGTAAGTATGTACCTGAGTCTGGGGAGGGGAGAGTGAATGGGAAGTAGCTCTCTTTTTCTCTTTATCTCTTTATCTCTCTCTCTCTTTCTCTGTATCTATCTATGTTATGCCACGTTGTTCATTAAATAATTGAATGTGTTGCAGTGCTTACTCTGTCAGGAAGAGGAAGAGGAGGAGGAGGAGGAGGAAGAAGATAAGGAGGAGGAAGAGGTGAGAGGGGAAGATGGATGGTGGTGTTGTGGAACTCTCGCCTCTGGGAGTCTTCAAGAGAGCGAGCGAGAGAGTCTTAAGGTGAGAGGTACCATGTGTAGCTTGAAGGGTGAGTCTTGCTTACACACATACACACACACACACACACACACACACACACACACACACACACACACACACACACACACACACACACACACAGGGAAAAATCCCTGCATGGGAGGACGTCACAAGAGGGGTGCCACAAGGGTCTGAAGTTGCCCCCAACAGTATTTCTGATTTACATTAATGATTTACCAGAAGGAATTAAAAAAAAACATAAATATGTTTGCAGATGATGCAAAAATATTATGTAAAATACTAAGAATGATTGTAAATATCTGTCAGAGGATCTGGATACACTGAGCACACTGAGTTATGGATGGGTGTGCGAATTTAATATAGATAAATGCCATGTAATGGGAGAAAGTGAAATCAGGCCACATCAGAAACAAAGACTGTGAGAAAATAGTGAAAGTATCAGATAGAGATAGATACATAAATAGAGAGAGATCTAGGAGTTACTAGCATAAAACTGTCGCCAAAAAGATCATATCAGTGAAATCACAAGACAATATATGGATGGTGAAATGCTAAGAAAGTCTTATATAACTTAGGCCAAAACTGGAGTGTGCAGAGGTTGTGTGGTGGCCACAACTTAGGTTGTGTGATGGCCACAACTTAGGTTGTGTGGTGGCCACAACTTAGGTTGTGTGGTGGCCACAACTTGGTAAACAAAACCCTAGATGAGTAAGAAAAAGTACAGGGAACATTTAGCCTACGGCTGCTAGGATTGAGGAATGTGATCTATGATGGAATGTTGTAAACATTGAAGATATTTATGTTGATTGATGGCAGGCAAAGATGAGGCATGATAGCCACATATGAGGTCATATAAGGGACATGATAGCCACATATAAGGTCATATAACAGACATTTTAGCCACATATAAGGTCATATAAGGGACATAATAGCCACATATGAGGTTATATAAGGGACATGATAGCCACATATGAGGTCATATAAGGGACATAATAGCCACATATGAGGTTATATAAGGGACATGATAGCCACATATGAGGTTATATAAGGGACATGATAGCCACATATGAGGTCATATAAGGGACATAATAGCCACATATGAGGTTATATAAGGGACATGATATCCACATATGAGGTTATATAAGGAACATGATAGCCACATATGAGGTCATATAAGGGACATAATAGCCACATATGAGGTTATATAAGGGACATAATAGCCACATATGAGGTTATATAAGGAACATGATAGCCACATATGAGGTCATATAAGGGACATGATAGCCACATATGAGGTCATATAAGGGACATGATAGCCACATATAAGGTCATATAACATACATTTTAGCCACATATAAGGTCATATAAGGGACATAATAGCCACATATGAGGTTATATAAGGGACATGATAGCCACATATGAGGTCATATAAGGGACATAATAGCCACATATGAGGTTATATAAGGGACATGATAGCCACATATGAGGTTATATAAGGAACATGATAGCCACATATGAGGTCATATAAGGGACATAATAGCCACATATGAGGTTATATAAGGGACATAATAGCCACATATGAGGTTATATAAGGAACATGATAGCCACATATGAGGTCATATAAGGAACATGATAGCCACATATGAGGTCATATAAGGGACATAATAGCCACATATGAGGTTATATAAGGGACATAATAGCCACATATGAGGTTATATAAGGGACATGATAGCCACATATGAGGTCATATAAGGGACATAATAGCCACATATGAGGTTATATAAGGGACATGATAGCCACATATGAGGTTATATAAGGGACATGATAGCCACATATGAGGTCATATAAGGGACATAATAGCCACATATGAGGTTATATAAGGGACATAATAGCCACATATGAGGTTATATAAGGAACATGATAGCCACATATGAGGTCATATAAGGGACATGATAGCTACATATAAAGTCACTATCTGACTCTTTTGGGTTATCCTAATTATGTGTTCTTGTTCATAAATAAACTTATTGGTGGTTCGATCCCCGGTACGGGTGAAAATGTTGGGCGTGCTTCTTAAGACACCTGCTGTCCCTGTTTACCTAGCAGTAAGTAGATACCTGGGTGTTAGTCGACTGGTGTGGGTCGCATCCTGAGGACAAAATTTACCTAAATTGAAAGAAATGCTCAGCATAACAAGGAACTTTCTATATAATATGTCACTGGTGTCAGCTATGGTCTGTATAAGTTGTATCATGTACATGTAGAAATAAAGATTCTTCTTCTGCTTCTTCTTCTTCTTCTTCTTCTTCTTCTTATTATTATTATTATTATTATTATTATTATTATTATTATTATTATTATTATTATTATTATTATTATTATTATTATTATTATTATTATTATTATCAAGATTGGGCGAGTACAAGGACCCCCATGGTAATAAGTTATTTTGACTGATTATTTTGGGTTATCCTCCGGGGTAATTTTAACCATGTATGATAATTATACTTACGTGTAAAATTGCTTACTTTCCTGGCGTAGAATTCCGTCAGCTATTTAATGTTTACATTGAGGATGTGACGTCACGGCATCACAACTGTGGTAGAAGCGGCGGCCATGACGAGGGGACTGGCGCTACTCCCGTGGTTTTAATCCTTTCCAGGCGCTCTCCTTCATTAGGGGTAACGTATGGCGGGTTTTTTTAAGGGTGGGATACGTGGTGAAGTGCGCCTGGCCCTGTGGCTCTAGTTTTTGTCAGGGTTTAGGGCAAGCGAGAGGTGAAAATTGTGTTTTTTTGGGGGGTCAGCAAGTGTGTGTGTGTGTACGGCCAGTCAAGGCTACCCATGATGGTGTTCTCCACACATACTCGCCTATACGTGGTTGCAGGGGTCGATTTATAGCTCCTGGCCCCGTCGACTAGGTCCACTACTTCACTCTCCACATCGTATCTGAACTGTCTTGTGTTTCTCTCTTCTCTCTCTCTCTCTCTCTCTCTCTCTCTCTCTCTCTCTCTCTCTCTCGGAATTTAATACCTTTCAGGAACCTATAGGCCTACTTTAGGCTTCTGCCAAGGCTATATTGGGGCTTAAAATTTATGTAAGCTTATTTAGGCACAGGTACACATACCTGGAGAGGGTTTCGGGGGTCAACGCCCCCGAGGCCCGGTCTGTGACCAGGCCTCGCATAAGTACAATTATTATATATAGTGTAAATTACCTAGGATAACCCAAAAAAAGTCAGTGATTTATTTCCAATGTGGTCCTTGATATTTACATTGGGGGGGTTCTTGATATTTACATCGGGGGTCCTTGATATTTACATTGGGGGTCCTTGATATTTACATTGGGGGTCATTGATATTTACATTAAGGGTCATTGATATTTACATTAAGGGTCATTGATATTTACATTGGGGGTCCTTGATATTTACATTAAGGGTCATTGATATTTACATTGGGGGTCATTGATATTTACATTAAGGGTCATTGATATTTACATTGGGGGTCCTTGATATTTACATTTGAGGTAGAGTAGGGTGATGCTTTTGGGTATAAATGATATTTAAAATAAATGTTTATATGTTCTTTGAATGCGTTCCATTTAACCTCCCAGTGTGAATAAACATTGTGTGTTTTTTTTAAAGCTGTGGCCATTTAACTTCGTCCATAGTTAAACATCGTGTGTGTGTTTGTGTTTTAAGTTACACTGGCCACTTGTTTAGTGTTTATCTTTGAGATTACGATGGTTCCTGTCCCCTAGGCTGCAATATTTTGATTAAGGCCAATTTCATTTGCCACTGGACAACTGTTGACGTCTCGAGAGGTAACAAGAAAAGCCACAGTTGCTAATCGAGGGAAAAGTGCAATGGAAAGGATAGTATCAACTTTTTCTCCTTCCGAAATAGGCTAGTTTGGGCTAGGTTACGTTAGGTTAGATCCACCTGTCTGTTTGTCTGTCTGTGTGTCTGTCAGTCAGTGTTTGACGTTGAGGGGAGTAACTGTCTTGTCGTAGCTCTGACCTAGTTAAGTTGAGAGTGTTTGTCCTAGTGTGTGTGTGTGTGTGTGTGTGTGTATGTTTGTGTGTGTGTGTGTTTCTCCCGCTCAACAGGCTTCTTCAGTGGAATACAGGCGAATCTAACATTCTAGACAGTAGTACTAGTACTTTTGAGGTGGTCAGTCCCTCAGCCTTCACAGGAGGTGGTCAGTCCCTCATGTCTGACCCATGCTAGGTAGGACCTACTCACATCCAGCCACGCGCCTAATCGTATAGACGTGGGATTCTGGGATAATGTGACGCAAACAGTTGATGCAGAAGATGTATAAGAAGGAACTAAGAAAACTCCCTTAAAGCTGTGTGTTTATTTTAGGATGTGGAGCCTAGGTAGCAAGGTGTGGAGCCTAGGTAACAAGGTGTGGAGCCTAGGTAGCAAGGTGTGGAGCCTAGGTAGCAAGGTGTGGAGCCTAGGTAGCAAGGTGTGGAGCCTAGGTAGCAAGGTGTGGAGCCTAGGTAGCAAGGTGTGGAGCCTAGGTAGCAAGGTGTGGAGCCTAGGTAGCAATGTGTGGAGCCTAGGTAGCAAGGCGTGGAGCCTAGGTAGCAAGGTGTGGAGCCTAGGTAGCAAGGTGTGGAGCCTAGATAGCAAGGTGTGGAGCCTAGGTAGCAAGGTGTGGAGCCTAGGTAGCAAGGTGTGGAGCCTAGGTAGCAAGGTGTGGAGCCTAGGTAGCAGGGTGTGGAGCCTAGGTAGCAGGGTGTGGAGCCTAGGTAGCAGGGTGCGGAACCCAGGTAGGAGAATGTGGAGCCTAGGTAACAAGTTGTGGAACGCAGGTAGAAGGGCGTGGAGCCTAGGTAGATATCGTTGGGTTACTGGCGTGTACAAAGTCTTTGATGTTGCAGAGGAAGCAAGAATATCTTGCAGACCTTGACTATGCAAACCTCCGAAGGAGAGCAAAACTTCATTAAGTCTCCTGAGGGAGAGGGGAACGAGGGGAGAGGGGGACGAGGGGAGAGTCGGACGAGGGGAGAGGGGAACGAGGGGAGAGGAGGAGGGGGAAGAGGAAATTTGGTTAAAGGTGTGGTGGAGGAGGGTAAGGAGAGATGGTGAGGGGGAGGATCTAATATAAAGAGGGGAGGAGAGAGAGGGGAGAGGCTTGGGGTTCAGGGGGGAGGAAACAGGGGGATTACAGGTTAGGTGAGACAAGGATAGTGTGTGTGTGTGTGTGTGTGTGTGTGTTAGTTACCATTTTGTCCTAGGCACATGTCGATTTGACACTAGGCCTGTTGTATGTATGTGTGTGAGTGTGTGTGTGTAAGGAAACACTTCGAAATGTTTCCGCCCCGTCGGGAATAGAACCCGGGCCCTCCGTGCGTGAAGCGAGAGCTTTACCACTAGACCACCGGGGCTGTATGTGTGTGCGTGTGTGTGTGTGTGTGTGTGTGTGTGTGTGTGTGTGTGTGTGTGTGTGTGTGTGTGTGTGTGTGTGTGTGTGTGTGTGTGTGTGTGTGTGTGTGTGTGTGTATTTTGAGGAGTAGCATAAGAAGAAGGAAGAAGAGGAGAAGAAGAGAAGAAGGAAGAAGAGGAGGAGAAAAGAGAAGAAGGAAGACGAGGAGGAGAAGAAGAGAGAACACGGTTAAGAGACAATAAAGATGGTAGACCTTTAGACCAGAAAACTGGAGTCACCCCTTTGAAAAAAAAAAACTTAATTATAATCCCCCTCCTTTTATAATCCCCCTGTTTATAACCCCTTTTATAATCCCCCCAAAAAAGCAGTATAATCCCCACAAAAAAATTATAATCCCCACAAAAAGCAGTATAATCCCCACAGATGTCATTCTTACTAGCTAATCCCCCTAGTGGGATTACCTCATGTAGGAGAGGATTTACCCCCTTGCTTCCCAGGGATTAAACTCTCTTTGTCACCGGATTAACCACACACACGCACTGGGATTTACGCTCAGGGGGAAAAAGGATTATATATATATAATATATATATATATATATATATATATATATATATATATATATATATATATATATATATATATATATATATATATATATATATGCATTTTTGGCACGTTAATCCTCACAAGATGGATATACAGGGATTTAAATAAAATAGGATTTTCTTCTCAGAATTAACATAGATAACATTAAGGATTAATATCGTGGTTAATGTTTTTCTGGGTCGGTATTGTGACTGCAACAATTCATAACTGACCCACAATACCCTGACTGCAACAATTCACAACTGACCCACAATACCCTGACTGCAACAATTCATAACTGACCCACAATACCCTGACTGCAACAATTCACAACTGACCCACAATACCCTGACTGCAACAATTCACAACTGACCCACAATACCCTGACTGCAACAATTCACAACTGACCCACAATACCCTGACTGCAACAATTCATAACTGACCCACAATACCCTGACTGCAACAATTCACAACTGACCCACAATACCCTGACTGCAACAATTCACAACTGACCCACAATACCCTGACTGCAACAATTCACAACTGACCCACACGTTGAGAATAATAGCTGGGCGATGTTTCGCTCTTGGGCGGAAACGTAGCCCACTTTTCAATTTCGATTTGTTGATTTGTGGTGCATAACGTGGATTAGTTTTTTTAAATCCCTAGGATTTTTTTGTCATTAATAATTTAAGATTTCCATCTTTTGATTGGATTTATATCTCCGGTGAGAGGATTACAGCCAGAGGCTCTGGCCTAATTTCCAAACTCCGAATTCTCTGCATTATATTCACACCACACATTGACCTCAGACATGACATCTCCACTGCCTCCAGCCTTCTCCTCGTTGCAACATTCATCACCCATGCTTCACACCCATATAAGAGCGTTGGTATAACTGACGTTTAGCAATGCGAGAATAGGAAATACGGGGAAGTCTCTCTTGAAGGCGTAGATGAGAGACGACCATAGCATATCGAAAGGGCCAGTCAGAACCCCGGGACCTGAAGCAGGTGACGAACCGGCACCAGCAAGAGGCATTGTGTATCAAGTCGTGGAGAACTTGAAGTATCTGATCAAGGTTCTTGTTGACTGGCTTCATCACTTCTGTCCTGCACTCCACCTGGTACCACACTGACTTAAGAACCACAGGCGCACTGTGTTGAACCACAGAAGAATTTCATACTTTGTCTTATTACCTTCAGAAAAAGATTCTACCATTTCATAAGAATTTTTTTTTTTAAGATTCTTGGACCCTGTGGGGAATTTTCAGTCTAAGGGTTAAGGATGGGGGAATAGCGATGCAATACAAATAGAGAAATCATACAATTGCTTCTCGACAGTTTGATGACAGAGGTGATTCTAATCTTAGAAATACTAGGAGATGCACTTCCAGATCCCTCCATGTTCCAAAAGTAACAAAATCCCCCACTTGGGGGATTTATCACTCAGTTTGGGGATTTGTCATCCATTAGGGGGGATTTGCCAGTCAGTGGGGACGGTTGATTGAGTTGTTAATTAATACACACACACACACACAGTGGTGGTAGTGGTTGTAATGGTGGTTGTAGTAGTGATAGTGGTTGTAATGGTGGTTGTAGTAGTGGTAGTGGTTGTAGTGGTGGTTGTAGTAGTGGTAGTGGTTGTAGTGGTGGTTGTAGTAGTGGTAGTGGTTGTAGTAGTGGTAATGGGGCCAGGAGCATCTCTGGTATTCAAGGTTCTTGAAGGAGGTGCGTGAGACTGTCTTGAAGGAGGTGGGTGAGACTGTCTTGAAGGAGGTGGGTGAGACTGTCTTGAAGGAGGTGGGTGAGACTGTCTTGAAGGAAGTGGGTGAGACTGTCTTGAAGGAGGTGGGTGAGTCTGTCTTGAAGGAGGTGGGTGAGACTGTCTTGAAGGAGGTGGGTGAGACTGTCTTGAAGGAGGTGGGTGAGACTGTCTTGAAGGAGGTGGGTGAGACTGTCTTGAAGGAGCTGGGTGAGACTGTCTTGAAGGAGTTGGGTGAGACTGTCTTGAAGGAGGTGGGTGAGACTGTCTTGAAGGAAGTGGGTGAGACTGTCTTGAAGGAAGTGGGTGAGACTGTCTTGAAGGAGGTGGGTGAGACTGTCTTGAAGGAGGTGGGTGAGACTGTCTTGAAGGAGGTGCGTGAGACTGTCTTGAAGGAGGTGCGTGAGACTGTCTTGAAGGAGGTGCGTGAGACTGTCTTGAAGGAGGTGCGTGAGACTGTCTTGAAGGAAGTGGGTGAGACTGTCTTGAAGGAAGTGGGTGAGACTGTCTTGAAGGAGGTGGGTGAGACTGTCTTGAAGGAGGTGGGTGAGAGTGTCTTGAAGGAGGTGCGTGAGACTGTCTTGAAGGAGGTGGGTGAGACTGTCTTGAAGGAGGTGGGTGAGACTGTCTTGAAGGAGGTGGGTGAGACTGTCTTGAAGGAAGTGGGTGAGACTGTCTTAGGTAAACATTAGCATAAATAGGAGGAACAAGAAAAATGGTATAAAATGGATGACGAAAATAGAAATGTGAAACAAATTAGAGTGAGAAAACACAAGAGGAACGTTGTAAGTTATGTATACTGGCTCCCTTACTCTCGTGTCTTAGTGGGGCTAGTTAATAGGCCGAGTCGGTCCGCAATGTCCTCATAAGAGAGTTAGTTGTGTACTTGACATTTTAATTGAAAGGTTAGGATTTAAAAATGTAGAGGGAAGTGGAAGATGTAACGATAGAAATATCCAGGAAGTGTCAGAGAAGAAGAAGGAGGCAATGAGGGAGGAGACAAGGCTGACTAAAAGAGGAGAAGGAGGAGGAGGAGGAGAGAATGACAGATGAACTAAGTAAAGTGAGTGCTGATAAGAGGTCAAATAATGAGAAACTGGGAACAGTAAGGGGGGTGGAACCTCTCAGACATAATGAACAAAGAAGAGATTGTCACATATAACACAAGAGAGAGAGAGAGAGAGAGAGAGAGAGAGAGAGAGAGAGAGAGAGTGAAGGAAGATGTTATAACTGAGACACAAAGAACAGTACAAGAGGAAGGTAGAATTCTTTAAGTCTTGCCTCGGTAACCTACTGGAGTTCTGCGACAGAATAAGGAAAATCAAGCAAGACAGGGGTGGGTTGACTGCATATTCTTGGGCTGTAGTAAAGCAATTAACACTGTACCCCACTAGAGACTGACTCGTTAATTAGGACAGGCAAGGATACCAGGTACACTGCTACAGTGGATCAAGGAATACCTAACCAAATGAAGACAGAGGGTAATGGTAAGAGCTGATGCTTCACAGTGGGAAAGTGTAGCAAGTGGGGCTTTTCAAGGGTCGGTTTTATAAACTTTATTAATAATATTCTTAAGAGGACCTGCCAGAGGGCGCTAACTGAAGAGGACAGAGACAGACTACAAGGTAGAGCTGAACAAGCTACAAGAGGTTAATGGGGTTTAACCCCCACTAGGTGCAAGGTCATTGTCAGGAGAGAGGCGACCAGAGACGGAACACAGCTTGAGAGGCAAGACACTACAGATATCATTCAAGAAGAAAGATCTTGGAGTGAACATTACACTCAACATATCACCATATGTGAATATACATCTGTAGCATATACAAAAAGTAGAAAAAGTCCAAAGATTTGCAACAAGACTAGTCCCAGAGCTGCTGAGGAGACTGAGTTGTCAAGAAACACTAAAGTAATTGAACCTGACGACTTCAGGAGAGAAGAGGAGTAGGAGAGACATGATTACGACATACAAGATACTCAGAGGATTTGACAGAGAGGATGGGGACATAAATGTTGAAATAAAAGCTACAGATGAACCAAAGGCGGGGCCAGGAGCTATGAATCAACCACCGTAAACACAACTCTGTGTGTACACACACACACACACAAACACAAACACACGCACACACACACACACACGGCTGTTGTGGTAGTGGCAGTGGCGGTAGTGGTTGTAGTGGTGGTAATGGTTATAGTGGTGGTAGTGGTTGTAGTGGTGGTAATGGTTATAGTGGTGGTAGTGGTTGTAGTAGTGGTAATGGTTATAGTGGTGGTAGTGGTTGTAGTGGTGGTATTGGTTATAGTGGTGGTAGTGGTTGTAGTAGTGGTAATGGTTATAGTGGTGGTAGTGGTTGTAGTGGTGGTAATGGTTATAGTGGTGGTAGTGGTTGTAGTGGTGGTATTGGTTATAGTGGTGGTAGTGGTTGTAGTGGTGGTATTGGTTATAGTGGTGGTAGTGGTTGTAGTGGTGGTATTGGTTATAGTGGTGGTAGTGGTTGTAGTGGTGGTATTGGTTATAGTGGTGGTAGTGGTTGTAGTGGTGGTATTGGTTATAGTGGTGGTAGTGGTTGTAGTGGGAACTGGGCGTGTGTAATGTTGATTACCAAAATCCGGTGACCCTACTCACCACCACCACTAGCACTACTACTACTACCACTACTACTACTACTACCACTACTACTACTACTACCACTACTACTCAACTGCCATTGCTGTCTCCAAAACCACAATAATCAATACAACCATCACAACCATAGTTTCTCTCTCTCTCTCTCTCTCTCTCTCTCTCTCTCTCTCTCTCTCTCTCTCTCTCTCTCTCTCTCTCTCCATCAACATTCAAGCCCAACAATAATTAACTCCCATTAGAGCCAGCTCTTCCATTAGAGAGTCTCCAGTGACTTAAGTTAGAAAGTAAGTTAGAAAGTGAATTAGAAAGTGACTCTTAGCGGGTCCGCCCAGCAGTTAGTCAGAGTTTGAGGCAGTTATAGTTGTTGACTTGTTGGTACTAGTTACGAGGGGAGGGGACGAAGAGGGAGGAGGAGGGAGAGAAAGAAGGGAGAGAAGGGTGAAAAACTATTATATATATATATATATATATATATATATATATATATATATATATATATATATATATTTATATAAACGTACCTCAGGGAAAACTCGAGGTTCTCCCCGGAGTTGTTTGAATATTTTCTTCTCCTACCACCCCCTATATATATTATATAAGTGCTTTATTAATAGACAGAATACATTGACAGAAAACACAAACATGAACATGAATACATTGGTACAATATATGAAAGATTATGAATCTCTTCCAGCTCCTCCGATGCCGGACGCGAGCCCAGTATGCAGCATGCATTTTCCCTCTGGATGGCCACGCTGAGGCGCTGGAATATGAAAGTGGCTGCCCTTGGGTCCCTGGTGTGTCGATGAGTCTGGAACCCAGTTCTTTAAGGAAACGTGTTGCAATTTTTCCCCATGATCCCAAGGTCTCTGATCCCACTGGGACAAATTGATACTGTTGGCTTATGTCCCTGTACTTGCCGATTTTGTACTCCTCTCTGTAGTCAGCAGCTCCTCCCTGTCGCCCGACACTGTAATGGATGTAGGTGTCAGCCAGTGTCGACACAAAGGTATACTATATATATATATATATATATATATATATATATATATATATATATATATATATATATATATATATATATATATCGGGAAATCAAATGGGACATGCAAATTTGAGCACCCCAAAACTTTCGCGTGCCTTAAGTATGCTATGGAGAGGAAGCATAGACGCAGGTATAATCCGACGGTCACTAAAAGCAACTGATATAACCCCACTCCATAAAAGTGGCAGCAAAGCAATAGCTAAGAACCATAGACCAATAGCTCTAACGTCCCACATCATAAAACTATTTTTGATACCCAACAACTGCACACTCCAGGGCAACATGGGTTTATAGCAGGTCGATCCTGCCTCTCGCAACTACTGGACCACTATGATATGGTCTTGGCTGCACTGGAAGACAAACAGAATGCATATGTAGTATACCCAGATTTTGCAAAAGCCTTTGACAAGTGCGATCATGGTGTAACAGAACACAAAATAAAGGAATAACTGGCAAAGTGGGCAGATGGATCTTCAACTTTCTAACCAATCGAACACAAAGAGTAGTGGTAAACAGAGTTAAGTTTGAGGCTGCCACAGTGAAAACTTCTGTCCCACAAGGCACAGTACTAGCACCCATCCTGTTCCTCATCCTCATATCAGATATAGATAGAGATGAAAACCATAGCACCGTGTCATCCTTTGCAGACGATACTAGGATCTGCATGAGTGTCATTGAGGACACGGTTAACCTCCAAGAAGATATAAACCAAGTTTTCCAATGGGCAACAGAGAACAATATGATGTTCAATGAAGACAAATTCTAACTACTCTGTTATGGGAAACTGGAGGAAATAATAGTTAGAAATTAATATATTACAAACTCTAATCATACAACAGAGTGTAAAAGTAATGTTAAGGACCTAGGAGTGGTAATGTCTGAGGATCTCACCTTCAAGGACCACAACAATGCCACTATCACATCTGCGAGGAAACTGATAGGATGAATAATGAGAACATTCAAGACAAGAGTGTGTGTTCACTCAGGTGTACACACTGTGTGTGTTCACTCAGGTGTACACAGTGTGTGTGTTCACTCAGGTGTACACAGTGTGTGTGTTCACTCAGGTGTACACACTGTGTGTGTTCACTCAGGTGTACACACTGTGTGTGTTCACTCAGGTGTACACACTGTGTGTGTTCACTCAGGTGTACACAGTGTGTGTGTTCACTCAGGTGTACACACTGTGTGTGTTCACTCAGGTGTACACAGTGTGTGTGTTCACTCAGGTGTACACACTGTGTGTGTTCACTCAGGTGTACACACTGTGTGTGTTCACTCAGGTGTACACACTGTGTGTGTTCACTCAGGTGTACACACTGTGTGTGTTCACTCAGGTGTACACAGTGTGTGTGTTCACTCAGGTGTACACAGTATGTGTTCACTCAGGTGTACACACTGTGTGTGTTCACTCAGGTGTACACAGTGTGTGTGTTCACTCAGGTGTACACAGTGTGTGTTCACTCAGGTGTACACACAGTGTGTGTTCACTCAGGTGTACACACTGTGTGTGTTCACTCAGGTGTACACAGTGTGTGTGTTCACTCAGGTGTACACAGTATGTGTTCACTCAGGTGTACACACTGTGTGTGTTCACTCAGGTGTACACACAGTGTGTGTTCACTCAGGTGTACACACTGTGTGTGTTCACTCAGGTGTACACACAGTGTGTGTTCACTCAGGTGTACACACTGTGTGTGTTCACTCAGGTGTACACAGTGTGTGTGTTCACTCAGGTGTACACAGTGTGTGTTCACTCAGGTGTACACACTGTGTGTGTTCACTCAGGTGTACACACAGTGTGTGTTCACTCAGGTGTACACACTGTGTGTGTTCACTCAGGTGTACACAGTGTGTGTTCACTCAGGTGTACACAGTGTGTGTTCACTCAGGTGTACACAGTGTGTGTGTTCACTCAGGTGTACAGTGTGTGTGTTCACTCATGTGTACACAGTGTGTGTTCACTCAGGTGTACACAGTGTGTGTTCACCAGGTGTACACAGTGTGTGTTCACTCAGGTGTACACAGTGTGTGTTCACTCAGGTGTACACAGTGTGTGTTCACTCAGGTGTACACAGTGTGTGTGTTCACTCAGGTGTACACAGTGTGTGTTCACTCAGGTGTACACAGTGTGTGTTCACTCAGGTGTACACAGTGTGTGTTCACTCAGGTGTACACAGTGTGTGTTCACTCAGGTGTACACAGTGTGTGTTCACCAGGTGTACACAGTGTGTGTTCACTCAGGTGTACACAGTGTGTGTTCACTCAGGTACACAGTGTGTTCACTCAGGTGTACACAGTGTGTGTTCACTCAGGTGTACACAGTGTGTGTGTTCACTCAGGTGTACAGTGTGTGTTCACTCAGGTGTACACAGTGTTGTGTTCACTCAGGTGTACACAGTGGTGTGTTCACTCAGGTGACACTGTGTGTCCTCAGTGTCACTGTGTTCACTCAGGTTACACAGTGTGTGTTCACTCAGGTGTCACAGTGTGGTTCACTCAGTGTACACAGTGTGTTCACTCAGTGTACACAGTGTGGTTCACTCAGGTGTACACAGTGTTGTGTTCACTCAGGTTACACAGTGTGTGTTCACTCAGGTGTACATGTGTGTGTTCACTCAGGTGTTCACAGTGTTGTTCACTCAGGTATACACAGTGTGTGTTCACTCAGGTGTACACAGTGTGTTTCACTCAGGTGTACACAGTGTGTTCACTCAGGTACACTGTGTGTTCACTCAGGTGTACACAGTGTGTGTTCACCAGTGTACCAGTGTGTGTTCACTCAGGTATACACAGTGTGTTCACCAGGTGTACACAGTGCGTGTTCACTCAGGTGTACACTGTGTGTTCACTCAGGTGTACACAGTGTGTTCACTCAGGTGTACACAGTGTGTGTTCACTCAGGTGTACACAGTGTGTGTTCACTCAGGTGTACACAGTGTGTTCACTCAGGTGTACACAGGGTGTTCACTCAGGTGTACACAGTGTGTGTTCACTCAGGTGTACACAGTGTGTGTTCACCTCAGGTGTACACGTGTGTTCACTCAGGTGTACACAGTTGTGTTCACTCAGGTGTACACAGTGCGTGTTCACTCAGGTGTACACAGTGTGTTCACTCAGGTGTACACTGTGTGTTTAATCAGGTGTACACAGTGTGTGTTCACTCAGGTGTACACAGTGTGTTCACTCATGTGTACACTGTGTGTGTTCACTCAGGTGTACACAGTGTGTGTGTTCACTCAGATATAATCAGTGTGTGTTCACTCAGGTATACACAGTGTGTGTGTTCACTCAGGTGTACACAGTGCGTGTTCACTCAGGTGTACACTGTGTGTTCACTCAGGTGTACACAGTGTGTTCACTCAGGTGTACACAGTGTGTGTTCACTCAGGTGTACACAGTGTGTGTTCACTCAGGTGTACACAGTGTGTGTTCACTCAGGTGTACACTGTGTTCACTCAGGTGTACACAGTGTGTGTTCACTCAGGTGTACACAGTGTGTGTTCACTCAGGTGTACACAGTGTGTTCACTCAGGTGTACACAGTGTGTGTTCACTCAGGTGTACACAGTGTGTGTTCACTCAGGTGTACACAGTGTGTGTGTTCACTGTAATACTTCCTGTACAAGTTATTGTTTTCCTCCTCTCTTTCCCCCTCCCCTGTGTCCCCTCTCGTCCCTCCTCCCCTGTGTCCCCTCTCGTCCCTCCTCCCCTGTGTCCCCTCTCGTCCCTCCTCCCCTGTGTCCCCCTCTCGTCCCTCCTCCCCCGTGTCTCCCCTATCCTGTCTCCTCCTCTCCTTTCTCCCCCTCCCCTATCTCTCTCTCTCTTCCCTCCCCTGTCTCTCGTCCTTTGCCCCTCCCCTTCCCCTTTTCCTCTTACCCTTTCCCCTCTGCCCCTCCCCTTTAGCTTCCTCTTCCCCTTTGTTCACCACTGGTGCCTCATCCTCCTTTTATCTTTTACTTAACCATCCGTACTCACCTAGTTGTGGATGCAGGGGTCGAGTCACAGCTCCTGGCCCCGCTTCTTCACTGGTCTTTACTAGGTCCACTCTCTCCCTGCTCCATGAGCTTTATCATACCCCTATGTATGGATCCTGCCTCCACTACGTCACTTTCCTGACTATTTCACTTCCTGACCACTCTGTGACTGAAGAAATACTTCCTAACATCCCTGTGATTCATCTGAGTCTTCAACTTCCAACTGTGTCCCCTTGTTGCTGTGTCCCATCTCTGGAACATTCTGTCTCTGTCCACCTTGTCAATTCCTCTCAGTCCCCCCTATCTCTCCTGTCCTCCAGTGTCGTCAGGTTGATTTTCCTTAACTTCTCCTCGTAGGACATACCCCTTAGTTCAGGGACTAGTCTTGCTGCAAACCTTTGCACTTTCTCTAATTTCTTGACGTGCTTGATCAGGTGTGGGTTCCAAACTGGTGCTGCATACTCCAATATTGGCCTGACGTACACAGTGTACAGAGTCTTGAACGATTCCTTATTCAGGTGTCTAAACGCGATTCTTAGGTTTGCCAAGCGCCCATATGCTGTAGCAGTTATTTGGTTGATGTGCTCCTCAGGAGATGTGTTCGGTATTATACTCACCCCAAGATCCTTTTCCTTGAGTGACGTTTGCAGTCTTTGGCCTCCTAGCCTGCACTCTGTCTGCGGTCTTCTTTGCCCTTCCTCAATCTTTCTGACTTTGCGCTTGGCGGGTTTAAACTCCAGGAGCCAGTTTCTGGACCAGGCTTGCAGCCTGTCCAGATGCCTTTATAGTTCTGCCTGATCCTCATTTGACTGATTTCTCCGCAATAACTTCACATCGTCTGCAAACAGGGACACTTCTGAATCTATCCCTTCCATCATGTCATTCACATATACCAGAAACAGCACTGGTCCTAGGACTGACCCCTGTGGAACCTTGCTCGTCACAGGCGCCTAGCCAATTGATTTTTTTACTGTGCACAGGAAGAACAGTGATCCATTAGTGTTTTTACCAGCATTGGCCATGGACAAAATACCAGGGCCAGTGTGCTTCAGGGTGACTGCTTGAGCAGTGATTGTAAGCTGTTTGTGGAGTAATACTTTTAGTAACTCCACACCTCCTAATTTCCACACTACGAATTCTCTGTATAATAATTACACCACACATTGCCACGTACCATCACTGTTGCCTCCCTGTCAGGTATTATCTGATCCATTGCAGTGCTTTTCCTGTTATACCTGCCTGTTATACCTGTTATACCTGCACTAATCTCTTGTGTGGAACTGTGTCGAAAGCCTTCTTACAGTCCATCACCTTGTCGTGAAACTCCCGTAGGTTTGTGATGCAGGATTTTCCCTCCCTGTAATCGTGCTGATTGTTGTGTATAAGCTCATTCTTTTCTAGGTGCTCCTCCACTCTTCTGATAATCTCCATGACTTTTCATACTATATATGTCAGTGACACTGGCCTGTAGTTTAATGCCACCTGCCTGTCTCCTTTAGATTCGGACTACATTTGTTGTCTTCCACACCTCAGGTAGTCGCCCTGTTTCGATAGATGTGTTGAAGATTATTGTTAGTGGTACACTCAGTGCCTCTGCTCCCTCTCTCAGGACACACGGAGAGATGTCTGGTTCCATCGCATTTAAGGTATCTAGTTCACTTAGCAGCCTCTTTGGCTCCTCCTCGGCTGTGTGTAGTGTGTCCAGCACTTGTTGGTGCACCTTACCATTCCGGCTTTCTGGAGTCCTCTCTGTTTCTACTGTAAATACTTCCTTAAATCTCATGTTGAGCTCTTCACATGCTGCTTTGTCGTTTCTTGTGATCTCCCCTCCTCCTTCCTCAGCCTGATTACCTGGTCCTTGACTGTTCAGATAAGACTTGGCTTTCGATCCTATGTCATTGTCGTATCGTCGCTGTGTCTCCCTCCTCGTCTGTGCATATTCGTTTCTGGTTCTCCGACTACTCTCCTTATTCTCCTGGGTCCTTTGCCTTCTGTATTTCTTCCATTCTCTGGTGCACTTAGTTTTGGCCTCTCTACACCTTTAGATGAACCAAGGGCTCGTCCTGGCCTTCCCGTTATTTCAGTTGCTCTTGGGTACGAACCTCTCCTCTGCCTTTAGGCATTTTGTTGTCACGTATTCCATCACTTCATTTACTGATTTTCCCCACCAGTTCTCTTTTCCCCTGAACCTCGTGCAGGAAATTCCTCATGCCTGTCATGCATGTCCGTCCGTTCGTCCGTCCGTCCGTTCGTCCGTCCGTGTGGATGTCAGTGAAAAAATTACACCTCTCTCTCTCTTTTTTTTACACAGGGTTTAACAAGGTTAGGTTAAGGGTCCCTAGCTTTATTGACAAGTTATTTACAAGTTAAGGATTCCTAACTTTATTGACAAGCTAAGAGCTGTTATCTACATCAGCTCATTTGAAAGTATTTTTATTGTTATGAAACATACAAGTAGGGAACAGGATGAAGTTGGAGCCATCTGTGGGCCAGCTGTCAGCCATCTGTTGGCCAGCATTTTCATTTGATCAACTGACTTTATCTCGTTGACATCATAATGGTGTACGAACGTGTTCCAGACTCGAGTCATCCTGGGATATATGATCTCAGATGAAGTGATGTTCTGGAGAAGGTTACAGTCAGAGTGAAGTTGCTGGTGGCTGCCCGTCTTGTGGTATAGAAGTTCACTTCTCGCTGTCCTCGAAGTGGAGACAAGTGTGGTACTTTGACAATGTTGGTCTTGTACATAACAGTAAGGCCACCCACATCCCTCCTGTGTTGAAGGATCTGCTGGAATGACAGATCTATCCAGGATGGGTCCAGGCGAGAGATGAGTCGTCTTGCTCTGTTCTCTACTCTGTCAAGCAGTCGCAGATGAGAGGGGGGGGGTAGGCAATCCAAGAAAGTGGAGCATACTCAAGGTGTGAGCGTACTTGTGCCTCATACAGAATCTTGCAACCTCTACTGTCAAGCAGATGCGAGATACGTCGAAGTGCTGTAAGCTTCCTGGCTGCCTTGTTTGCAAGATTTACAACGTGGTTCTTCATGGTCAGTTTGGAGTCAAATTTCACCAGAAGGATATCAACTTCTTCCCCAGGTACCAACACTCTCCCATTCATACTTACTACTGCTCCAGCATTACCATCATGGTGCCTAGACCATCATCATTTGTGTTTTCTCAGGTGCAAATGTTACCTCTCTCTCTCTCTCTCTCTGTCTCTCTCTGTCTCTCTGTCTCTCTGTCTCTCTGTCTCTCTCTCTCTCTCTGTCTCTCTCTCTCTCTCTCTGTCTCTCTCTCTCTCTCTCTCTCTCTCTCTCTCTCTCTCTCTCTCTCTCTCTCTCTCTCTCTCTCTCTCTCTCTCTCTCTCTCTCTCCCTCCCACAATCAACAGTGCACGAGGCTTACCAACAGTAATGGACTGACATAAATACGTAGCATTAATAAAAGAAAAGTTTTAATAATTGCTGCTGTCTGACCTCCCCCCCCCCCACACACACAGTATTGGGGGGAGGGGAAGGGGTGGTGCGCGAAGGGAGGGGAGAGGAGAGAGAGAGAGAGTGAGGGGAGAATGAAGGTGGATGACAGAGGGGAGACGAGAGGAGAGAAAAGGGAAGAGGGGAAAACAAGAAGGAAATTAAGGGAAGAATAAGGGGAAATAAGACAAGAGGAAAGAGGAGACGAAGAATAGGAGGAAAGAGGGGAAGGAAGAAAAAAGGAGAGAAGAAAAGATGAAAGAAGACAAAGAAGAGGAAAGAGGGGAAATAAAAAGAAGAGGAAAGAGGGAGAGGGAGGCTGTGTGAGAGCAGTGTAAAGAGAGGTAATAATGAGAAAAGGAGAGAGAAAAAATGAGAGAGAGAGAATGAAGAAAGGAAAATAAAGGGTTAGAGAAGAAATTATGAATTAATAAAATTATTATTATTATTATTGTTATTACGTTTATCTCTCCCCTTCAACTCTCTCTCTCTCTCTCTCTCTCTCTCTCTCTCTCTCTCTCTCTCTCTCTCTCTCTCTCTCTCTCTCTCTCTCTCTCTCTCTCTCTCTCTCTCATAAAAAACCATTTATCTTTCTGACTCAACATATATATAATTAACTCTGCAGATTATACAGGTAAAACACAGCCATAACTCACTCAGATTATACCAGTGAAAATAATCTACACACAGATTAACACTTACAATACGACACTGATAATCTTCACTCCAACAGAATTATATATTCGATTATACCTCAAGATTATTATATCTTAAAATAGATTGAAGTACAGAATATATATATATATATATATATATATATATATATATATATATATATATATATATATATACATATATATATATATATATATATATATATATATATATATATATATATATATATATATATATATATATATATATATATATATATATATATATATATATATATATATATATATGCAAAAGATCACAGTAAACAGGTGATATCAAAATATGCAAGAAAACCACTATGAAAAATAGAAGAATTCCAAGCGCTTTCGTGACTACTCACATTATCAAGGAACTATAACAGGAAACATGACAAGAAGGGCTTATATAAGGGCGAGACTACACCTCACAGTCACATCACACTAACAAAGACTCCACCTCACAGTAACGTAACATCTCACGACTCTGTGAAGAGGAACATAAGAAAGGACCTGAAACTCTTCCCAAGAATTAAGATTAGTCCAATTTATTATTAAATTCTTCCCAAATTTTATTAATTATAAATGAATCCAATTTATATAAACCAAAAGAAATATTCATATTATTTTCAAAACTGCTTTTAATGAAACATGATTCTATTATATTTCTCTCAACCATGGACTTGCTTGATACAACCTTCTCAGCATTTTGAAAATCAATTGGATGGTTAAAATCTCTCACATGAATAAATAGAGCATTAGAATCTTGTCCAGTTCTAATGCTATATTTATGTTGTTTTAATCTTAGTTCAAGACTTTTACCAGTTTGACCATAATAAACTTTATCGCATACTTTACAGGAATCTTATAGACACATCCGTCAGCATTTTGGGGGGAATTTTTTATCAAAAGTCTTTTTACTGTATCAAGATTTTTAAATACAACTTTGATATTAAAATTCTTAAGAAAGGAAGGCATATCAACCAAGTTTTCATGGTAAGGGAGAACCAACATATTTTTGGTTGAATAAGGTTGGTTGTCCCTTTTTGGATTGTAAAAGGTATTCCTAGCTATTTTAAAAGATTTATCAATTATGTTTCTTGGGTATTTTAAATCATTAGCTATTTCATAAATTTTAGAGATTTCTTCATCTATGAACTCTGGACTACAAATACGTAAAGCTCTCAAAAACATTGAAGAAAAAACCGACACTTTAACTCTATCTTGATGTGAAGAGTAATAGTGTACATAGGAACAATTATTTGTAGGTTTTCTGTAAATTTTAAATTTAAAATCAATGTTACCCTTAATAATAAAAACATCTAGGAAGGGCAATGAGTTATTTACTTCGAATTCAACAGTAAAATTTATAGAATGAGCTAAGCTATTTAATTTAACAAGGAAATGGTTTATATCTACATTCTTAGGCATAAGGCACAAAATATCATCAACATATCTATACCACTTAGCTCTATTGGGAAGGATAGTGTTAAGCAATCTTGTTTCGAAAAATTCCATATATAAGTTACTAAGAACAGGTGAAAGAGGATTTCCCATTGCCATACCAAACTTCTGAGTGTAAAACTCATCATTAAATACAAATTTTGCATCAACAATACAAAGTTTAATAAGTTTAATGATAGTAGGAACTGGCAATGGTAAATCATAATTAACCAGTTCTTCAGATAAGAAACTTAGTAAATCATCAACTGGAACTTTTGTAAACAAGGAGGTAACATCAAAACTAACCATATTGAAATCATTTAAATCAGTCAAGGTGCTTAATTTATCAACTAAATCTAAGTTGTTTTTAACATTAAAATTAGAAATTTTTCCAACAATTGGGCTCAAAATATCAACAAGCCATTTAGAAAGTTTATAAGAAACTGAACCTATAGAGCTAATAATTGGTCTAACAGGATTACCAGGTTTGTGTGTTTTTATTAATCCATACATATAAGGTAAAGATGGATTAGTGGAAGTAAATTTTTTAATTAATTCATCTTTGCCCTTCAATAGATGTTTTATTGTTTTATATCTTACCTTCACTGTCTCCTCCTCCAATTTATAAACTTTCTCTTCTCACTTACCCACTCATGACATTCCCTGGCACTCCATGTGCCTCTTCCTCTCACTGAAGCCACAAGTAAATAATATGTCTCACCCCCTCTGAAAATATCAACCTGGATCTACTAATATACAGTTCAACAGTCACCATGATGCCCTATATCTTATACCTATTTATCCTCTTTTTCTTAAAACACATATTACTTATTACCAAACATTCTGTCATAGGCACCCCCATTGTTTACCCCTGGCACCCCAGGACTACCTCCTACGTCTACGTCTACATCTACAACAGTTTAAACCATATATATATATATACACACACACACACACACACACAATATATATATATATATATATATATATATATATATATATATATATATATATATATATATATATATATGTGTGTGTGTGTGTGTGTGTGTATATATATATACACTGAGATATACATCCTCCAGTGTATATACTGAAATATACATCCTCCAGTGTATATACACTCAGATATACATCCTCTAGTGTATATACACTCAGATATACATCCTCCAGTGTATATACACTCAGATATACATCCTCGTGTGTATTCACTGAGATATACATACTTCAAGTGTATACACACAGATATATACATACTCCAAGTATATATACACTGAGATATACATCCTCCAGTATATATACACTGAGATATACATCCTCCAGTGTATATACACTGAGATATAAAGCATGGGGGGTAACGGAAGAGAGTTCTTCCTCCGTCAGTAAGACTTATCGTAAAGGTGGAGGAAATTGCTGGAGGGGAGGGCTAGTGGCTCTTGCCCTCCCCGGCGGGAAGGGCTAGTGGTTCCTGCCCTCCCCGGCTGACTAAAATCGGGTTGTATGAGTGGGTAATATTATTGTACACACACGAGAATCAACAATTGAGGGTTATTGTTGTAAAGAAGGGGGGGAATGTGGGTGGGATGTGAGAAGTGGGTTATAGTAAGTGTTTATGCACCCTGGGAAGAGAGGAGTATATAGAAGAGAGAGAGAGAGAGAGAGAGAGAGAGAGAGAGAGTTGTTAAGGGAATGTTATGGGAGGTTTGAACCAAGTGAGAAAATAACTCTGAAGAATCTAAATGATAAGCTGGTTTAAACTGTTGTAGATGTAGACGTAGACGTAGGAGGTAGTCCTGGGGTGCCAGGGGTAAACAATGGGGGTGCCTATGACAGAATGTTTGGTAATAAGTAATACGTGTTTTAAGAAAAAGAGGATAAATAGGTATAAGATATAGGGCATCATGGTGACTGTTGAACTGTATATTAGTAGATCCAGGTTGATATTTTTAGAGGGGGTGAGACATATTATTTACTTGTGGCTTCAGTGAGAGGAAGAGGCACATGGAGTGCCAGGGAATGTCATGAGTGGGTAAGTGAGAAGATAAAGTTTATAAATTGGAGGAGGAGACAGTGAAGGTAAGATATAGGCAAGTACTGGATGAAAGAAGGGATAGGGAGAGTACAGGTAAAAAGATAAGATAAGATTTCTTCGAATTTTTAACCCCGGAGGGTTAGCCACCCAGCATAACCCAAGAAAGTCAGTGCGTCATCGAGGACTGTCTGTCTTATTTCCATTGGGGTCCTTAATCTTGTCCCCCAGGATGCGACCCACACCAGTCGACTAACACCCAGTTACCTATTTGCTACTAGGTGAACATGACAACAGGTGTGTAAGAAAACACGTCGAAATGTTTCCACCCCGGCGAGAATCGAACCCGGGCCCTCCATGTGTGAAGCGAGAGCTTTAGCCACCAGGCCACCGGGGCGTGTAATGAGGAGGTACGAGGCAGATTGAACAATATAGTGTTAGAATGTGCAGGGGAAATTTGTGGGTAAAGGAGGGTGGGTGCCAGAGGGCAAAGGAGCGATTGGTGGAATGATGAGGTAAAAAGAGCGGTAAGGGAGAAGTTCGCATATCAAGAGCTTTTTAAAATACAGAAATAATATATGGAATTAAAACATTTCTGAGAGATTGGGTAAGGATTTATCACAAGATTTTGCTGTGACTAAGACAAAAGTTCTGGAGATTAATAAGTTGAGAAATCCTAGGAAACAAATGAAGTTTAGCAGTTAAAAGCAAAAGAGGGGATGAAGCAAGAAAGGCAGTGATTTCATGTGTTGGACAGGGAGGTATAACACCTTGTAGGAGCGAGGAAGAGGCAATGCAAGTGTGATAGAGGTGCATGAGGCAGTGATTTCATGTGTTGGACAGGGAGGTATAACACCTTGTAGGAGCGAGGAAGAGGCAATGCAAGTGTGATAGAGGTGCATGAGACAGTGGAGAGAATGAAAGGGGGGTAAAGCAGCTAGGGATATACATGGGAACAAGACAAAAAGATGAGGATATAGTTTTTAGAGTGGACACTGAAGAGCTGCGTGTGTATTAACCAACACAGAAACGCCATTAACAAGATCCTCTGCGACAAACTACGAACTGGGGGAACCGCACGCAATCTTCACAACACGGCTCACCAACACAGATATGCGTATAGAACACATAATCGGGTACACGCATGCGTGTGTCCAGTTAGAGGACACACGCACAAGTTTTCATTAAGGAGGTAAGCAGAGTCTACACTCGTGTCGAAAATTTTATTATGGGGAGAGATAAACCCGTAGGGATTATACAGCGCCTGTGGGGGGGGGGGTGGATGGAAGGCATTCAGGGAAACGGAGCACAGATCGAATACCCTAGATCAAGAGCCCCCTCACAAGCATCAAGGAACCTCCCTTGAGGGGACGGTTAATTTTTTTCACCGGGGGGGAGAGGACAACACACCCCTCTCAGGTGACACCTACACCGACACCCCCTCCCCTACACCTATACCCTCCCCAACACGAACACCCTCCCACACCCCTCCCCTACACCCCTCCCCTACACCTACACCTCCCTACACCCTCCCTACACCCCTCCCTACACCCACCCCTCCCTACACCCCTCCCCTACACCTACACCCCTCCCCTACACCCCTCCCCTACACCCCCTCCCCTACACCCCGTCCCATACACCTACACCCCGTCCCCTACACCTACACCCCTCCCCTACACCTACACCCCTCCCCACACCCCTCCCTACACCAACACCCCCACCCCTACACCTACACCCCTCCCCTACACCTACACCCCTCCCCTACACCTACACCCCCTCCCCTACACCTACACCCCTCCCCTACACCTACACCCCTCCCCTACACCTACACCCTCCCCTACACCCCTCCCCTACACCCCTCCCCTACACCACCTCCCCTACACCCCGTCCCATACACCTACACCCCGTCCCCTACACCTACACCCCTCCCCTACACCTACACCCCTCCCCTACACCGACACCCCCTCCCCTACACCTACACCCCGTCCCCTACACCTACACATCCAGCCCAGGTGTTGATACACCGTGACGTCAGACAATTTGATATAAATCAAGATAATCACGAGATATATACAGCTCAGTGGTGTATACACTGAGGTATACACAACTGTATACTCTGAGGTATACACAACTGTATATACACTGAGGTATACACAACTGTATATACACTGACGTATACACAACTGTATACTCTCTGAGGTATACACAACTGTATATACACTGACGTATACACAACTGTATACTCTCTGAGGTATAGTACACAACTGTATATACACTGACGTATACACAACTGTATACATTGAGGTATACACAACTGTATATACATTGAGAGATACATCTCAGTGTATATATACAAGAGATATTAAAAACTGAGTTTATATACCCTTTTGTGTAGACAGTTATTATAATTATCCCTTATCAACGATAATTGTTATGTAAAAAGCTATTGACCATTATAATAATTGTAATAATTATAGATAATCGTAGATAATATCGAATGGAAAATAAATTAAGAGTTAAATACATACCCATATAATAATAATAATTATAATAGTATTAATAATAATAATCACCTGTAGCTACAAATCTTCAATTATTGTATTACGAACGTGATTTTTTTTTTTCAAAAAAAAAAAACACAAGAAGAAGAAGAGTGTTGATGATTCCTCCCCCGAAATAATCAATCTTTCTCATTTATCCCATCAGAATTATTATTATGAGAATTATCGGGCAGTATCCCCTGTGTTTACAAGTCGGCCCCCAGACCTGTTAATCCAAATAATCCAATAATTCTGAAGGGAGGCAGGGGTATTTGCCCCCCGCCCCCGAATAATCGATGAGTTATTAGCTTAATATCGTTCTGCCTCATTATAGACATTATAGATATTATATAATTAAGGTGATTTGTGTTTTAAATAACTGCTCGGAGCCAGGCGCCGTTTTTCCCGTTTTCTTTTTTTTAAGTTTTTAAAAAAAAAATGTAAATTACGGTCAAACAGCGTTAAATGGTTACAGTATATACGTTTGCCGGCGGAAAAGCTTATATACATAAAATGAAAAGTGTAATAATGAGTGAGTTTTTTCAGTACATATCGTGTTTTTTTAGCTCAAATTAAAATAAAAATTGGAGTTTGAGGGGGGGGGGACTTCGTTAAATATTTGCATTAGCTCCTCGGAACTTTATTATGTAAGTTCTTTAACATTGAAAGGGTTTTTTAATGGAGGCAGATATACTTTGGGTTTGTGGTGTAAAAGATTTTTTTTGGTAATCGATTTAAAAAAAAAAGACTTAGAATTAACCTCCTTACAGATGTAAGGAAACACACGCAATGTTTCCACCCTTACCTGGAGTATACCTGGAGAGGGTTTCGGGGGTCGACTCCCCCGCGGCCCGGTCTCTGACCAGGCCTCATGGTGGATAAGGGCTTGATCAACCAGGCTGTTACTGTTGGCAGCACGTAAACCGACGTATGAACCACAGCCCGGACACTCAGCGTGTGAAGCCACCAGTGTGGGTCAGTATATACGTACATCAGTAAGCAGAAGTATACATTGACCCAGCTGTCATCATGTCTATAATGAAGACATATTTAGGATGAGGCTTGAAATTATGTGACTTAAGTCATGAATGAATCAATAACTTAAGTCTTGACTCAAGACCGGGACTGATTACCTCAAACTACTCCTCATCTTCCACGGTTCTTCTCTGTTTTGGACTGAAGAAGCCCCTGGCTGGCCAAATGTCCGGGCAACACCTCGCTCCAGCATGACAGAGAACAGCGTGCAGGCCCGGGCAACACCTCGCTCCAGCATGACAGGGAACAGCGTGCAGGCCCGGGCAACACCTCGCTCCAGCATGACAGGGAACAGCGTGCAGGTCCAGGCAACACCTCGCTCCAGCATGACAGGGAACAGCGTGCAGGCCCGGGCAACACCTCGCTCCAGCATGACAGGGAACAGCGTGGAGGTCCGGGCAACACCTCGCTCCAGTGAGGTGTTGTTACACCCAATTATGAGAAACAAGTAAACCAGATGATGAATTAGAGACACCTGCGACATCTGGGTATCTATTCTGTAAACATTTCGACAACCATTGGCGCTGTTGTGTTGATAAAGTCACTGGTAAGTAAATTTAGGCTCGGGTACACATACGCTAGTGCGCATATTTATTGGGACGGTGGTGAAATAAGACATTTGTAAAATTAATATTTGAAAAATACACAGCAATGATATGACAAATAACTGATTTAATAAGAGATGTGACTACCATTCACTTTTATAAGCATTGCTACACACTCTGGCATAGAATCAACCTATGTTGAACACATTTTGGTAAGTTCTTGGTGGTGGTATCAGGTCCTAATAACAACAACAATTAGCTTCTCCACAGTTGAACAGTCTTGTTATTGTTCATAGATTCTCAATTGGGTTGATGTCAGGAGAGTTTCCAGGCCAGTTTAGACCACTTAGCCCACACACTCCGAAGAATGTCAACATGTTTCTGGAAGTGTGGCATGGAGCAAGATCCTGCTGGAAAATGTCTTCTCCATCTGGAAAGTCTCTATCCACAATGGGAAGCAAATGAGTTGCCAGGATTGCCTTGTATTTGTCAATGTTCATTGTTCCCTCAACAGTAACAAGCCGTCCAGGGTCTTTAACAGTAAAAATACCCCAAAACATCTTAGGTGGGTGTTTTGGTGCTTGTTGAATGTGTCCATTCTGAAGAGGTTCGCCTTAGCTCCGTCTCACTACCACTGATCTGTATCCATGTACTTCAAAATGCACGTCATCTGAAACTATAACTTTTCTCCATTCATCTATCGTCCATCCTTTATGATCAAGTGGCCACCGCAGCCGTTTTTTCTTCATAGCAACAGTCAATAATTGTTTCTTTACTGGTTTTCTGGCAGTTCTGTCAACTTCAAGGAACCTTCGTTGAACAGTTGAAGAATCAACAGTTACGCCAACTGAAGCCAAATGTCTCTGTAGATCTTTGTTTGTTTCCCCTGGGATCCTTCACACTATTTCTTATGATAACTTTGTCATCGTGAGGTGTTGTCTTGCATTTTCTTGCACATCTTCCTCGACGCAGCGCTCCACGACCACCAGTGTCGTCAGTTTTCTTCAGAATCCGACCAGCAGTTGACTTTGCTAGGCTAAAATTTTTGGCGATCTGTCTGATACCCAAACCAGCATGTCTTCTAAGAGCTACAATACTTGCAGGCTTCCTTGATGTATCACCCATCATGAATTTCAGCAGTAGTCATGAAGCACGCTTGCAGGAATAGCCTTACAGAACAACAGCTGTTGTAGCACTGACGAGAGTCGCAGGATAACACTACAGCGGGATGGTTGCCAGAAGTCAATACCAAACTCTTCTGAAAAGAAAAGAACCCAAACTACATTAATTAAGAGACTAAGACATATGAGATAATCACAAAATTTACTCCTATCCCAATTAATTCGCACACTACTGTAAGTGCAATTATCATACATAGTGTAAATTACCCAGGATAACCTCCCCCACTGAGGTGCTTGTGATACTTTATTTAAACCTTGCAAGTTGAAACAGGTAATTCAACTGTGTGCAATTTATGGTACACTAAAAGCAGATATACCAGGAACAAAGCGAAGGATCTACAACTAAGATTTTTAACCCCCGGGGGTTAGCCACCTAGGATAACCCAAGAAAGTCAGTGCGTGATCGAGAGACTTATTTCCATTGGGGTCCTTTAATCTTGTCCCCCAGGATGCCACCTACATCAGTCGGCTAACACCCAGGTACCTACCTACCTGCTAGGTGAACAGGAATAGCAGGTGTAAGGAAACACTCCCAGTGTTTCCACCTGGCCAGGGATCGAACCACAGACACTCAGCGTGTGAAGCTAGAGCGTTCCCTACCAGGCCACGGGCCAACACATGACGGGTTGCAAATGTGTGTAATTCATCATGTTGTGGGTCTTGTATACCAGTAGTATACCAGTGGTATACCAGTAGAGGAGAGGCGTGTTTGGAGCAGCTGGTCATTACTGCCCCTCCGTGACTCTCTACCTTCAACAATCATCGACATTTTTTATTGCAGTTATAGCTGACAATTTATCCCGTTTTCTGTTGACGTTTCAATTTTATTTTCGACTTCAGGTTAAAAAAAAGAATAATGATTCACGTATTCCATACACGACATACAAGAAATTATTTTTTTAAACTATGGTCCAAGAAGCGACAGTAAGAAAAAATCTATTGGCGTCCGTAAAACTAAATAAATCCACAATTTATTTTCGTCACTTTCCGGGTAAAATCAATTATTGGAATGTTATGTAAATATGTACAAATTATTTGCATTTTTTTGTTGGTAAATTGATAGGTTAGTCTTTGTTTAGTTGACTGTGATGGAGTCTGTTGATGCCTGTTGACTTACCTGTTGTTCATGAACAGTGTCAACGACACCTGTTGACCTGTCTGTTGTTCATGAACAGTATTAACAACTGTTGACCTAACTGTTCAGGAACACTGTTAACGACACCTAATGACTTACCTGTTGTTCAGGATTAGTGTTAACGACACCTGTTGATCTGTCTGTTGTTCAGAAACAGTATTAAGAACACGTGTTGACGTGTGTTGTGGTCATCAACAAGGTAGACACATTGTGGGATTTTGTTGACAGCTCGAAACACCTGCAGACTCTCCCAGGGTGTTGTTGACAGCTCGAAACACCTGCAGACTCTCCCAGGGTGTTGTTGACAGCTCGAAACACCTGCAGCCTCTCCCAGGGTGTTGTTGACAGCTCAGAACACCTGCAGACTCTCCCAGGGTGCCGTTGATAGCTCAGAACACCTGCAGACTCTCCCAGGGTGTTGTTGATAGCTCAGAACACCTGCAGACTCTCCCAGGGTGCTGTTGATAGCTCAGAACACCTGCAGCCTCTCCCAGGGTGTTGTTGACAGCTCAGAACACCTGCAGCCTCTCCCAGGGTGTTGTTGACAGCTCAGAACACCTGCAGCCTCTCCCAGGGTGTTGTTGATAGCTCAGAACACCTGCAGCCTCTCCCAGGGTGTTGTTGACAGCTCAGAACACCTGCAGCCTCTCCCAGGGTGTTGTTGATAGCTCAGAACACCTGCAGCCTCTCCCAGGGTGTTGTTGACAGCTCAGAACACCTGCAGCCTCTCCCAGGGTGTTGTTGATAGCTCAGAACACCTGCAGACTCTCCCAGGGTGTTGTTGACAGCTCAGAACACCTGCAGTCTCTCCCAGGGTGTTGTTGATAGCTCAGAACACCTGCAGACTCTCCCAGGGTGTTGTTGACAGCTCAGAACACCTGCAGTCTCTCCCAGGGTGTTGTTGACAGCTCAGAACACCTGCAGTCTCTCCCAGGGTGTTGTTGACAGCTCAGAACACCTGCAGTCTCTCCCAGGGTTTTCCTTCGACTTTTCTTTCATGGAACCCACTATGGCTACCTGGAGTCTACCTGGAGGGATCAACGCCCCCGCTGCCCAGTTCATGACTAGGCCTCCTGGTTAATCAGGGCCTGATCAACGAGGCTGTTACTGCTGACCGCACGTAGTCCAACGTACGAACCGCAGCCCGTCTGATTCCTCATTGACTTAAGGTATCTGTCCAGCTCCGTCTTGAAGACAACCAGGGGCCTATTGGTAATTTCCCTTATGGCTGGTGGGAGGCTGTTGAACAGTCTTGGGCCCCGGACACTTAGTGTGTTTTCTCTTAGTGTACTAATGGCTCCACTACTTTTCACTGGGGGTATGTTGCATCGCCTGCCAAGTCTTTTCCTTTCGTAGGGAGTGATTTTTGTACGCAGATTAGGGACCAGTCCCTCCAGGATCTTCCAGGTGTAGATTATGATGTATCTCTCTCGCCTGCGCTCCAGTGAGTACAAGTACAAGAAAGGAAGGTGTTTATATCACAGGTTAATACACTCACTGCTGTCATATATGATTCCCAGGTATATAACCTGGATATCGTGGGCGACTTTTACCTGTGATTTTGGGCTTGGCCCGCCCCTAACCACTGCAGTGGAATTAGGAGACGTGGAGTCTTCACTTCAGGCGTCTACTTGGTACACATCGCCTGGCGACTATCACTCGCTAAATATTTCGCTATTATTCACGGCAGGAAGAATGTCTGGCGCTAGTGTGCAAAGGAGAGTTAGTTATCTCTTCCTCATTCTTTCGTGGAGAGTGTCAATACACGACTCGTTATTCGTATGCTCACGAGTACAGCCACGAATGATTCCCTGTACAAACTCCGGGTGGGTGGGCAGGAGCAGCACCCGGCCACCTCGCCGAAATCAAACTGCAATCTGCAGTCCGCCTGTTGCAGGCTCCCGCCATGTATTTATGGCCGGATATCTGCTGACACGATGTCTACAGGGATGGATGCTGGATCTGGTGACTCAGCTGAATCAAAAGCAACAGATTCCTTGAGTCTAAGGTGCCGGCTGTGTATTATGATGACCTTGGGTATAACAGTTTCCAGGCATATGTTATCGAATTTCTCCCAGTCTTGGGACACAGCAGTTTCGTTAGACACCCCCGTGGGTGTAACGTGTTCCAGACTCTCCTGTAAGACGTGTTCCAGATCCTCCTGTAAGACGTGTTCCAGACCCTCCTGTAAGACGTGTTCCAGACCCTCCTGTAAAAAGTGTTCCAGACCCTCCTGTAAAACGTGTTCCAGACCCTCCTGTAAGACGTGTTCCAGACCCTCCTGTAAATCGTGTTCCAGACCCTCCTGTAAAACGTGTTCCAGACCCTCCTGTAAAACGTGTTCGAGACCCTCCTGTAAAACGTGTTCCAGACCCTCCTGTAAGACGTGTTCCAGACCCTCCTGTAAAACGTGTTCGAGACCCTCCTGTAAAACGTGTTCCAGACCCTCCTGTAAGACGTGTTCCAGACCCTCCTGTAAAACGTGTTCCAGACCCTCCTGTAAGACGTGTTCCAGACCCTCCTGTAAGACGTGTTCCAGACCCTCCTGTAAGACGTGTTCCAGATCCTCCTGTAAGACGTGTTCCAGACCCTCCTGTAAGACGTGTTCCAGATCCTCCTGTAAGACGTGTTCCAGACCCTCCTATAAGACGTGTTCCAGACCCTCCTGTAAGACGTGTTCCAGACCCTCCTGTAAGACGTGTTCCAGACCCTCGTGTAAGACGTGTTCCAGACCCTCCTGTAAAACGTGTTCCAGACCCTCCTGTAAGACGTGTTCCAGACCCTCCTGTAAAACGTGTTCGAGACCCTCCTGTAAAACGTGTTCCAGACCCTCCTGTAAGACGTGTTCCAGACCCTCCTGTAAAACGTGTTCCAGACCCTCCTGTAAGACGTGTTCCAGACCCTCCTGTAAGACGTGTTCCAGACCCTCCTGTAAGACGTGTTCCAGATCCTCCTGTAAGACGTGTTCCAGACCCTCCTGTAAGACGTGTTCCAGATCCTCCTGTAAGACGTGTTCCAGACTTTCCTATAAGACGTGTTCCAGACCCTCCTGTAAAACGTGTTCGAGACCCTCCTGTAAAACGTGTTCCAGACCCTCCTGTAAAACGTGTTCCAGACCCTCCTGTAAGACGTGTTCCAGACCCTCCTGTAAGACGTGTTCCAGACCCTCCTGTAAGACGTGTTCCAGACCCTCCTGTAAGACGTGTTCCAGACCCTCCTGTAAGACGTGTTCCAGACCCTCGTGTAAGACGTGTTCCAGACCCTCCTGTAAGACGTGTTCCAGACCCTCCTGTAAGACGTGTTCCAGACCCTCCTGTAAGACGTGTTCCAGACCCTCGTGTAAGACGTGTTCCAGACCCTCCTGTAAGACGTGTTCCAGACCCTCGTGTAAGAACATTCCCTGTTGTACACGTGTAAATACTGGATGTTGAGTTCATCAACTTTGCATCTGTACTTCCATTACATTGTGTTTTATTTTAGCAGAGTAATTAGCATATATTAAGATGAATATCATCTGTGGTGTACACTAACTGAAGCTGTGTATCAAAACACAAGACCTTACTTGATCTGTGATGGTGCCAAAAAAGAAGAGGTCATGACCCCTCTTATGCTCACTCCTGCTGTCCAGTGTTTGGAAGAGAGGGGTCTGAGCTCCCTCGAGAGGGATCACCTCCCCTCAGAGAGGGGGTCGACGCCCCACCGGGGGTTGGGGAAGAATTTATCCACTCATTCTAAGTATAAATTCAAAGCATAAACCACCATTCCTATTAAAAGTCTAAATTCAAAGTAACAGTTCTGAGTAGAAACGTGTCTAAGTTATATTTAATTCAAAGTAACAGATCTAAGTAGAAACGTGTCTAAGTTATAGTTAATTCAAAGTAACAGATCTAAGTAGAAACATGTGTCTAAGTTATAGTTAATCCAAAGTAACAGTTCTAAGTAGATCAAGGTCAAAGTTCTAAGCAGAAAAAGAAATTCACTTCAAACTTCAATTTCTAAGCAAAAACTCTTAGAAATTATTCTTGGAAGTTGTTTGTTACGCAAAGCAACAAAGATATAACAATAATTATAACGAATTATAGACAGGCTGTGATAATTGTCTAACATTATAGACAGCCTGTGATAATTTTAGACAATGATAAAATTAAAACCCCAAAAAAAAATCTTCAAAGAAAAGAAATTCGGAATTATCCTGAAAATAATTATAACTTAGAGTCTAGCTAAATTATAGAGGGGAGAGTGTTAGACGAGGGGAGGTGGGAGAGCTCTTGATTCAAGGCACTGGGTCTGCCCTCCACAAGAGTTAAATCTGATTACCTTCCACTCCCTACGGGCTTAGCTCATCCCTACAATAATAATAATATTCCCAGTACACTGATAATATATATATATATATATATATATATATATATATATATATATATATATATATATATATATATATATATATATATATATATATATATATACATATATATATATATATATAATATACTATATTGATCAATTTTTCTTCATAAATAAGACGAATTCCTTTGATGATATATATATATATATATATATATATATATATATATATATATATATATATATATATATATATATATATATATATATATATATATATATATATATCATCAAAGGAATTCGTCTTTATTTATGAAGAAAAATTGATCAATTATAGTATAAGTCAGTGTCAGAGTTGTTGGCCAGGGGGAGTAGTGGCCACTCAGCCACTACTATAACTACTGCTATATCCACTACTACAACTACTACTATATACACTACTATAACTAATGCTATAACCACTACTTTAACTACTACTATAACTAATACTATAACTACTACTTTAACTTCTACTATAACCACTACTATACTACTATATCCACTACTATAACTACTACTATATCCGCTATTATAACCACTACTTTAACTACTACTATAACCACTACTATAACCACTACTATAACTATATCCACTACTATAACTACTACTATAACCACTACTAAAACTACTATAACTACTACTATAACTACTACTATAACCACTACTATAACCACTACTATATCCACTACTATAACTACTACTATATCCACTACTATAACTACTACTATAACCACTACTATAACCACTACTATAACCACTACTATAACTACTATAACCACTACTATAACTACTATAATCACTACTATAACTACTATAACCACTACTATATCCACTACTATAACTACCACAATAACCACTACTTTAACTACTAATATAACCACTACTATATCTACTACTATAACTACTACTATAACTACTACTATAACCACTACTATAACCACTACTATAACCACTACTATAACCACTACTTTAACTACCCCATTCCTTTAACTAGATCGTCTCCTCTCGTTCTCTCTCCTCTCGCTCTCATCTCTTGTTCTCCTCCCTCTCTCCCCTCTTCTCCTCCCTCTCTCCCCTCTTGTTCTCCCCCTCTTCTCTCTTGTTCTCTCTCCCATCTTGTTCTCCTCTTCTCCCCTCTTGTTCTCCTCCCCATCTCCTCTCTCTTTTCTATCTCTCCTCCTCCTACTCCTCCCCCTCTTTCTGTACTCCCCCTTACTATCCCCCCATAGTGAGTTGGTATCCCTCACCCCCAGCAGGCTGAGGGATACCCACCCATCAGTTGGTATCCCTCACCCCCAGCAGGCTGAGGTATACCCACCCATCAGTTGGTATCCCTCACCCCAGCAGGCTGAGGGATACCCACTCATCAGTTGGTATCCCTCACCCCCAGCAGGCTGAGGGATACCCACCCATCAGTTGGTATCCCTCACCCCAGCAGGCTGAGGGATACCCACCCATCAGTTGGTATTCCTCACCCCCAGCAGGCTGAGGGATACCCACCCATCAGTTGGTATCCCTCACCCCCAGCAGGCTGAGGGATACCCACCCATCAGTTGGTATCCCTCACCCCCAGCAGGCTGAGGGATACCCACCCATCAGTTGGTATCCCTCACCCCCAGCAGGCTGAGGGATACCCACCCATCAGTTGGTATCCCTCACCCCAGCAGGCTGAGGTATACCCACCCATCAGTTGGTATCCCTCACCCCAGCAGGCTGAGGGATACCCACCCATCAGTTGGTATCCCTCACCCCAGCAGGCTGAGGGATACCACTCATCAGTTGGTATCCCTCACCCCAGCAGGCTGAGGGATCCCACCATCAGTTGGTATCCCTCACCCCCAGCAGGCTGAGGGATACCCACCCATCAGTTGGTATCCCTCACCCCCAGCAGGCTGAGGGATACCCACCCATCAGTTGGTATACCTCACCCCCAGCAGGCTGAGGGATACCCACCCATCAGTTTGTATACCTCACCCCCAGCAGGCTGAGGGATACCCACCCATCAGTTGGTATACCTCACCCCCAGCAGGTTGAGGGATACCCACCCATCAGTTGGTATCCCTCACCCCCAGCAGGCTGAGGGATACCCACCCATCAGTTGGTATCCCTCACCCCAGCAGGCTGAGGGATACCCACTCATCAGTTGGTATCCCTCACCCCCAGCAGGCTGAGGGATACCCACCCATCAGTTGGTATCCCTCACCCCAGCAGGCTGAGGATACCCACCCATCAGTTGGTATACCTCACCCCAGCAGGCTGAGGATACCCACCCATCAGTTGGTATACCTCACCCCCAGCAGGTTGAGGGATACCCACCCATCAGTTGGTATCCCTCACCCCAGCAGGCTGAGGATACCCACCCATCAAATGGTATCCTCACCCCCAGCAGGCTGGGGATACCCACCCATCAGTTGGTATCCCTCACCCCCAGCAGGCTGAGGATACCCACCATCAGTTGGTATCCCTCACCCCAGCAGGCTGAGGGATACCCACTCATCAGTTGGTATCCCTCACCCCCAGCAGGCTGAGGGATACCCACCCATCAGTTGGTATCCCTCACCCCAGCAGGCTGAGGGATACCCACTCATCAGTTGGTATCCCTCACCCCCAGCAGGCTGAGGGATACCCACCCATCAGAGAGATTTAGTGAACAGTTCATCATGACACGTGACACATTTTTCTTCACGACATCTTAATAGTTTAGGTCAGGCGAGGGCGAAACATCGATTACTATCTGCCAGCACACACATTGTGTGTGTGTGTGTGTGTGTGTGTGTTCTGTGTATGTGTGTGTGTGTGTGTGTTTTGTTTAGAGGAAGTTTGAGTTCTGTCTGACGTCACGTGACCTCACAACTCGATAGTAATTCAGTTATGGTCTAAATTACATTATTCTGGTCACCGTAAATGTAACTGCTGGTGAGTGTTGTTGTTGTTGATTATGTTGATGATGCTGTTGTTGGTGTTGATGTTGTTGTTGGTGTTGCTGTTGTTGCTGCTGCTGTTGTTGGTCTTGTTGTTGCTGTTAATGTTGTTGTTGCTGTTGTTGTTTCTGTTGTTGCTGCAATAATAATAATAATATTATTATTATTATTATTAATAGTAATAATAAAAATAATAATAATAATAATATTTATAATAATATTAGTAATAATAAAAATAATAATAATAATAATATTTATAATAATATTAGTAATAATAATTATAATATTAAAAATAATAATAATTATAATAATATTAGTAATAATAATAATAATAATAATAATAATATTATTATTATTATTATTATTATTATTATTATTAATAGTAATAATATTTATAATAATAATAATAATTATAATATTAGTAATAATAAATATAATATTAGAAATAATAATAATTATAATAATATTAGTAATAATAATAATATTAATAATAATTATAGTAATTACAATAATATACTAATAATAATTGTGTGTTTACAGGTGAGGAAGAGACTGGTGGTTACCTGTACTTAGGTAAGAACAACACTTGTTTAGGTAAATATGTACCACGTTAACCTAATTACCCCTGTGTAAGTTTGTGTACGTTTGTGTACGTCTGTGGACGTTTGTTGAGTGTTACACGTACATACAGACGGACTATCAGACTGAGACGAAGAGAGAAAATAATAGAAAGAGAGAAATAAAAGTGAAAGACAGAGAGAGAGAGAGACTTAAATTAAGAAGCCTAATTAACCAGTGGTTAATTGAATCAACGCTGAGTGTCTGATGACCTGAAATTGGTTGAAATTTAGCGAGTGTAAATCACTCCATGAGAAAGAGAAAAGAGAGAGAGAGAGAGAGAGAGAGAGAGAGAGAGAGAGAGAGAGAGAGAGAGAGAGAGAGAGAGAGAGATGGTATAAATGGAGAGCAAAACAGAGGGAAGATATAAGATAGAAGATGAGGTGAGATTAGAGCAAGGTTGGTCACAACTGAGAGATCGGGAGGGTCGTCTTGACGATGGTTCTGGGAGCCAGCGACAGGTCGCAATCGTGTTTTACTCTGGAAAACTGGATTATTTTAGACTGTTCCAGTGACTGTGTTGTGACTGTGTCTTCCGTGTGTGTGTGTGTGTGGTTTCAGGGGTCGAGTCACAGCTCCTGGACCCGCCTCTCAACTTGCCACTTACTAGATTCACTTCCTCCTAACCTGGCGAGCACTGTCGTACCTAGTCTTAACTCACTCACCTCTACTCACTCTTCTCTTCAACTCTCTCCTTCTCTCTCTCTCTCTCTCTCTCTCTCTCTCTCTCTCTCTCTCTCTCTCTCTCTCTCTCATACTCGCCATCATGGCCCACCATTGCTGGTGCCATTAATGGTGCCATTAGCCAGGCAGGAGTAAGACAGTGTTGCTCCCCTCCAGTACACGTCAATGATAACTGATGGGGAGGTAATGGGGAGGAGGAGGGGAAGAGGAGGAGGGGAAGAGGAGGAGGGGAAGAGGAGGAGGAGAACAAGGGGGATACATGAGAAGAACACGAGAACATAAAAGATAATAAATTAGAAATATTAGGTAAATATTGTCTGTATGTACCACTGTGACCCCTCACTGACCCCTCACTGACCCCTGACTGACCCCTAAAATAAACAGTTTACTTAAGATATATTTGCAAATATAAAAGCAGAAGGGGAGATGAATGATAGCTCTAGGCCTTTCATGTTGCAATCAGCACATCATCAGGAGCTTGCAATGTTGCAGAAATGTGTAAGCAGTCCAGTAACTTTCTCCACTACACTATTTTTCTCCCCTACACTACACTAACTTCCACTACACTCACTACACTCTCACTACACTAACTTCCACTACACTAACTTCCACTACACTAACTTCCACTACACTAACTTCCACTACACTAACTTCCACTACACTAACTTCCACCTGAAAAGTTAAGAGTAAACTTCATGGCACTAGAAGTATTACTAGAAGTATAGATTAACAAGGGAAAACTTTGAAGAAGTTGATGAAAAGTTGAGACAGAGAAAATGAGAGAGAGGGAGAGAGAGAGAGGGAGAGAGAGAGAGAGACAGACAGACTGAGACAGAGAGGGAGAGAGAGAGATAGTGAGAGTGAGATAAAATCAGAGAGCAAGAGAGACAGTGAGAGTGAGAGAGAATGAGAGAGAGATAGTGAAGAGGGAAAGTGAGAGAGAAGGAGAGAGACAAACAGACAGACAAAGAGAGATAGATAGTGAGAGTGAGAGAGAATGAGAGAGAGAGATAGAGAGAGAGAGAGAGAGAGAGAGAGAGAGAGAGAGAGAAAGAGAGAGCAAGAGAGATAGTGAGAGTGAGAGAGAATGAGAGAGAGAATCAGAGAGTGAGAGAGAGAGAGAGAGATAGTGGAGAGGGAGAGTGTGATAGTGAGAAAGAAAGAGAGAGAGCCGTAGGTGTCAGGTGACTTAGGAAACACGTGTAATCTCGCCTAGGATCGAACCCGAGTTCTTTCGGTTGCGGATGTCGGGCTCTACCTCTGAGCTGCTGGATATGCCTTCTGTGTGAGTCGGGGTTCGAGTACACTGGTGCCAGTCGACGCGAGAGGCAAGAACGACGGGAAGCAGGTCGTTCTAGCAGGTTGCCAGCAAATCACAAAATGCGAAATTTAGAACCCCTGGAAAATGACTGGCACGTTGATGTACCTCCTCCACAAAACTTAAGTTGGGACTTCTCTTATGAATTGGTCCACAAGTCTTCCCAGTGGTTACCTAGCAAGCGTGACTAGAAGAACTAGAGGAGCTAGTTGTCATTTCTAGTAAGGCAATGAAGGGACTAGATCCAGAAGATAGTTTATAGGAAATCATTATTGTTAAGGAGAAACGTAATTATAAGGTTTTTTATCCCGGGGAGATACAGCTATCCCACTGTGTCTGCTGACTACAGCACACTGTCTGCTGACTACAACACACTGTCTGCTGACTACAGCACACTGTCTGCTGACTACAACACACTGTCTGCTGACTACAGCACACTGTCTGCTGACTACAACACACTGTCTGCTGACTACAGCACACTGTCTGCTGACTACAGCACACTGTCTGCTGACTACAACACACTGTCTGCTGACTACAGCACACTGTCTGCTGACTACAACACACTGTCTGCTGACTACAGCACACTGTCTGCTGACTACAACACACTGTCTGCTGACTACAGCACACTGTCTGCTGACTACAGCACACTGTCTGCTGACTACAGCACACTGTCTGCTGACTACAACACACTGTCTGCTGACTACAACACACTGTCTGCTGACTACAACACACTGTCTGCTGACTACAACACACTGTCTACTGACTACAACACACTGTCTGCTGACTACAACACACTGTCTGATGACTACAATACACTGTCTGCTGACTACAACACACTGTCTGATGACTACAGCACACTGTCTGCTTACTACAGCACACTGTCTGCTGACTACAGCACACTGTCTGCTGACTACAACACACAGTCTGCTGACTACAACACACTGTCTGCTGACTACAGCACACTGTCTGCTGACTACAACACACTGTCTGCTGACTACAACACACTGTCTGCTGACTACAGCACACTGTCTGCTGACTACAGCACACTGTCTGATGACTACAACACACTGTCTGCTGACTACAACACACTGTCTGCTGACTACAACACACTGTCTGCTGACTACAACACACTGTCTGCTGACTACAACACACTGTCTGCTGACTACAACACACTGTCTGCTGACTACAGCACACTGTCTGATGACTACAGCACACTGTCTGCTGACTACAACACACTGTCTGCTGACTACAACACACTGTCCGCTGACTACAACACACTGTCTGCTGACTACAACACACTGTCTGCTGACTACAACACACTGTCTGATGACTACAGCACACTGTCTGATGACTACAGCACACTGTCTGCTGACTACAGCACACAGTCTGCTGACTACAACACACTGTCTGATGACTACAGCACACTGTCTGCTGACTACAACACACTGTCCGCTGACTACAACACACTGTCTGATGACTACAACACACTGTCTGATGACTACAACACACCGTCTGCTGACTACAGCACACTGTCTGCTGACTACAACACACTGTCTGATAACTACAACACACTGTCTGCTGACTACAACACACTGTCTGCTGACTACAACACACTGTCTGATGACTACAGCACACTGTCTGCTGACTACAGCACACTGTCTGCTGACTACAACACACTGTCTGATGACTACAGCACACTGTCTGCTGACTACAACACACTGTCTGCTGACTACAACACACTGTCTGCTGACTACAGCACACTGTCTGCTGACTACAACACACTGTCTGCTGACTACAACACACTCTCTGCTGACTACAGCACACTGTCTGCTGACTACAACACACTGTCTGATGACTACAGCACACTGTCTGCTGACTACAACACACTGTCTGCTGACTACAACACACTGTCTGCTGACTACAACACACTGTCTGCTGACTACAACACACTCTCTGCTGACTACAGCACACTGTCTGCTGACTACAACACACTGTCTGATGACTACAGCACACTGTCTGCTGACTACAACACACTGTCTGCTGACTACAACACACTGTCTGATGACTACAGCACACTGTCTGCTGACTACAGCACACTGTCTGCTGACTACAACACACTGTCTGATGACTACAGCACACTGTCTGCTGACTACAACACACTGCTGACTACAACACACTGTCTGCTGACTACAGCACACTGTCTGCTGACTACAACACACTGTCTGCTGACTACAACACATGGAGATGGAGGGGGGTCGCGGGGGCGCTGACCCCTTGCAATGACCTGCAGATGGAGGGGGGTCGCGGGGGCTCTGACCCCTCGCAATGACCTGCAGATGGAGGGGGTCGCGGGGGCGCTGACCCCTCGCAATGACCTCCAGCTCTTGTGTCTGGAAGAGAAAGTAAGGAGTGGAGAGATAGTTTTAATGAGAGAAAAACAAATGTAAAGAAAATCTTTGGAGTGTTAAATGATTTTGATGCGAATGATAATTTATGTTTTAAGTGAGTTGTTTTGTAGGATGTTTACTGTATGTTGTGTGGGATGTTTACTGTATGTTGTGTGGGGTGTTTACTGTATGTTGTGTGGGATGTTTACTGTATGTTGTGTGGGGTGTTTACTGTATGTTGTGTGGGGTGTTTACTGTATGTTGTGTGGGATGTTTACTGTATGTTGTGTGAGATGTTTACTGTATGTTGTGTGGGGTGTTTACTGTATGTTGTGTGGGATGTTTACTGTATGTTGAGTGGGGTGTTTACTGTACTCACCTAATTGTGGTTGCAGGGGTCGAGACTCAGCTCCTGGCCCCGCCTCTTCGCTGTCTGCTACTGGGTCTCTGCTCTCCCTGCTCCATGAGCTTTATCATACCTTGTCTTAAAACTATGTATGGTTCCTGCCTCCACTATATCATTCTCTAGTCCATTCCACTTCCTGACTACTCTGTGGCTGAAGAAATGTTTCCTGACATCCCTTTGACTCATCTGAGTCTTCAGCTTCCAGTTGTGTCCCCTTGTTTCTGTGTTCCCTCTCTGAAACAACCTGTCACTATCTACCTTGTCAATTCCCCGCAGTATTTTGTATGTCGTTATCATGTCTCCTCTGACCCTTCTTTCCTCCAGTGTTGTTAGTCCTATTTCCCTCAGCCTTTCTTCATAAGACAGACCCCTGAGTTGTGGAACTAACCTTGTCGCAAACCTTTGCACTTTCTCTAGTTTCTTGACGTGCTTGACCAGGTGTGGGTTCCAGACTGGTGCTGCATACTCTAGTATGGGCCTGACGTATACGGTATACAGTGTCTTGAACGATTCCTTGTTAAGGTAACGGAACGCTAATCTTAAGTTTGCCAGTCGCCCATATGCTGCCGCGGTTATCTGGTTGATGTGTGCTTCCGGAGACGTGCTTGGTGTTATACTCACCCCAAGGTCTTTCTCCTTTGTTGAGGTTTGTAGCCTTTGTCCACCTAGCCTGTACTCTGTCAGCGGTCTTCTTTGCCCTTCTCCGATCTTCATGACTTTGCATTTGGTGGGGTTAAATTCGAGAAGCCAGTTGCTAGACCAGATGTCAAGCTTGTCCAGGTCACTTTGAAGTCCTGCTTGGTCTTCATCCGATGTGATTCTCCTCATTAATTTCACATCATCTGCGAAAAGAGACACTTCTGAGTCTATCCCACTGTATGTTGTGTGGGGTGTTTACTGTATGTTGTGTGGGATGTTTACTGTATGTTGAGTGGGGTGTTTACTGTATGTTGTGTGGGGTGTTTACTGTATGTTGTGTGGGATGTTTACTGTATGTTGAGTGGGGTGTTTACTGTATGTTGTGTGGGGTGTTTACTGTATGTTGTGTGGGATGTTTACTGTATGTTGTGTGGTGTGTTTACTGTATGTTGTGTGGGGTGTTTACTGTATGTTGTGTGGGGTGTTTACTGTATGTTGTGTGGGGTGTTTACTGTATGTTGTGTGGGGTGTTTACTGTATGTTGTGTGGGGTGTTTACTGTATGTTGTGTGGGATGTTTACTGTACATGTTGTGTGAGATGTTTACTGTATGTTGTGTGGGATGTTTACTGTATGTTGTGTGGGATGTTTACTGTACATGTTGTGTGGGATGTTTACTGTATGTTGTGTGGGATGTTTACTGTATGTTGTGTGGGGTTTTTACTGTATGTTGTGTGGGATGTTTACTGTACATGTTGTGTGGGATGTTTACTGTATGTTGTGTGGGATGTTTACTGTACATGTTGTGTGGGATGTTTACTGTACATGTTGTGTGAGATGTTTACTGTATGTTGTGTGGGGTGTTTACTGTATGTTGTGTGGGATGTTTACTGTATGTTGTGTGGGATGTTTACTGTATGTTGTGTGGGATGTTTACTGTATGTTGTGTGGGATGTTTACTGTATGTTGTGTGGGATGTTTGCTGTATGTTGTGTGAGATGTTTGGTGTATGTTGTGTGAGATGTTTACTGTATGTTGTGTGGGATGTTTACTGTATGTTGTGTGGGATGTTTACTGTATGTTGTGTGGGATGTTTACTGTATGTTGTGTGAGATGTTTGGTGTATGTTGTGTGAGATGTTTACTGTATGTTGTGTGGGATGTTTACTGTATGTTGTGTGGGATGTTTACTGTATGTTGTGTGGGATGTTTACTGTATGTTGTGTGAGATGTTTGCTGTATGTTGTGTGGGGTGTTTACTGTATGTTGTGTGGGGTGTTTACTGTATGTTGTGTGGGATGTTTACTGTATGTTGTGTGGGATGTTTACTGTATGTTGTGTGGGATGTTTACTGTATGTTGTGTGGGATGTTTACTGTACATGTTGTGTGGGGTGTTTACTGTATGTTGTGTGGGATGTTTACTGTATGTTGTGTGGGGTGTTTACTGTATGTTGTGTGGGATGTTTACTGTATGTTGTGTGGGATGTTTACTGTATGTTGTGTGGGATGTTTGCTGTATGTTGTGTGGGATGTTTACTGTACATGTTGTGTGAGATGTTTACTGTATGTTGTGTGGGATGTTTGCTGTATGTTGTGTGGGGTGTTTGCTGTATGTTGTGTGGGATGTTTACGGTATGTTTTGTGGGATGTTCACTGTATGTTGTGTGGGGTGTTTGCTGTATGTTGTGTGAGATGTTTACTGTATGTTGTGTGGGATGTTTACTGTATGTTGTGTGGGGTGTTTGCTGTATGTTGTGTGGGATGTTTACTGTACATGTTGTGTGGGATGTTTACTGTATGTTGTGTGGGATGTTTACTGTATGTTGTGTGGGATGTTTACTGTATGTTGTGTGGGATGTTTACTGTATGTTGTGTGGGGTGTTTACTGTATGTTGTGTGGGGTGTTTACTGTATGTTGTGTGGGATGTTTACTGTATGTTGTGTGGGGTGTTTACTGTATGTTGTGTGGGATGTTTGCTGTATGTTGTGTGGGATGTTTACTGTATGTTGTGTGGGATGTTTACTGTATGTTGTGTGGGATGTTTGCTGTATGTTGTGTGGGATGTTTACTGTATGTTGTGTGAGATGTTTGCTGTATGTTGTGTGGGATGTTTGCTGTATGTTGTGTGGGATGTTTACTGTACATGTTGTGTGGGGTGTTTACTGTATGTTGTGTGGGGTGTTTACTGTACATGTTGTGTGGGGTGTTTACTGTATGTTGTGTGGGATGTTTACTGTATGTTGTGTGGGATGTTTACTGTATGTTGTGTGGGGTGTTTACTGTATGTTGTGTGAGATGTTTACTGTATGTTGTGTGAGATGTTTGCTGTATGTTGTGTGGGATGTTTACTGTATGTTGTGTGGGATGTTTACTGTATGTTGTGTGGGATGTTTACTGTATGTTGTGTGGGATGTTTACTGTATGTTGTGTGGGGTGTTTACTGTATGTTGTGTGGGGTGTTTACTGTATGTTGTGTGGGGTGTTTACTGTATGTTGTGTGGGATGTTTACTGTATGTTGTGTGGGGTGTTTACTGTATGTTGTGTGAGATGTTTACTGTATGTTGTGTGAGATGTTTGCTGTATGTTGTGTGGGATGTTTACTGTATGTTGTGTGGGATGTTTACTGTATGTTGTGTGGGATGTTTACTGTATGTTGTGTGGGATGTTTACTGTATGTTGTGTGGGATGTTTACTGTATGTTGTGTGGGGTGTTTACTGTATGTTGTGTGGGGTGTTTACTGTATGTTGTGTGGGATGTTTACTGTATGTTGTGTGGGGTGTTTACTGTACATGTTGTGTGGGATGTTTACTGTATGTTGTGTGGGATGTTTACTGTATGTTGTGTGGGATGTTTACTGTATGTTGTGTGGGATGTTTACTGTATGTTGTGTGGGATGTTTACTGTATGTTGTGTGGGATGTTTACTGTATGTTGTGTGGGATGTTTGCTGTATGTTGTGTGAGATGTTTACTGTATGTTGTGTGGGATGTTTACTGTATGTTGTGTGGGATGTTTACTGTATGTTGTGTGGATGTTTACTGTATGTTGTGTGGATGTTTACTGTATGTTGTGTGGATGTTTACTGTATGTTGTGTGGGATGTTTACTGTATGTTGTGTGGGATGTTTGCTTTGTTTGAGATGTTTATGTATGTTGTGTGGGATGTTTACTGTATGTTGTGTGGATATTTGCTGTATGTTGTGTGAGATGTTTACTGTATGTTGTGTGGGATGTTTACTGTATGTTGTGTGGGATGTTTACTGTATGTTGTGTGGGATGTTTACTGTATGTTGTGTGGGATGTTTGCTGTATGTTGTGTGAGATGTTTACTGTATGTTGTGTGGGATGTTTACTGTATGTTGTGTGGGATGTTTACTGTATGTTGTGTGGGATGTTTACTGTATGTTGTGTGGGATGTTTACTGTATGTTGTGTGGGGTGTTTACTGTATGTTGTGTGGGATGTTTACTGTATGTTGTGTGGGATGTTTACTGTACATGTTGTTTGTGTTGCTGAGTTTGTATTGCTTAGTGTTGCAGTTTTGTGATAGATTTAAAGGTTAGGATAAAATAAACAAAGTTATTTTAAACAGAAGAGCGAGGGAGATGCGTGGTGTAGCCTCTCTCTCTTTCTCTCTCTCTCTCTCTCTCTCTCTCTCTCTCTCTCTCTCTCTCTCTCTCTCTCTCTCTCTCTCTCTCTCTCTCTCATCTATCTATCTATCTATCTATATATCTCTCTGTCTCTATCTATCTATCTCTCTCTCTCTCTATCTCTCTCTCTATCTATCTATCTATCTATCTATCTCTCTCTCTCTCTATCTATCTCTGTCTCTCTCTCTCTCTCTCTCTCTCTCTCTCTCTCTATCTATCTATCTATCTATCTATCTATCTATCTCTCCGGATTCCCTGTTTGCGAGATTTAAGAGAGAGACAATCCTTTCAGGGTGGTAATGCCACGACACTGTTAATCTCAAGCCACCCTGGGTTTCCCACGGGACACCAGGGAGTAAGAGGCTTTTATGGGGCTTAGAGAAGCAGAGTAGAAATACTGGGTGGGTTTATATAATAATAAAATAATAATAATAATAATAATAATAATAATAATAATAATAATAATAATAATAATAATAATCTTTATTTCTACAAGTACATGATACAACTTAAACAGACCATAGCTGACACCACTGACTTACTATTATATATAAAGCCCCTTGTTATGCAGAGGATTTCTGGCAACTTAAGTTAATTTTGTTCCCAGGATGCCACCCACACCAGTCGACTAACACCCAGGTACCTATTTCACTGGTAGATGAACAGAGACAGCAGGTGTCTTAAGGATACACGTCCAATATTTCCACCCGTACAGGGGATGGAACCCCGGACCTCAGTGTGTGAGCTGAGTGCGCTACTAACCGAGGTGGGTGCTGTGATATCGCCTCCGTGAATGGTATACCTGGAGGGGGTTTTCTGGGGTCATCGCCCCCGCCGCCCGGTCTGTGACCAGGCCTCTGTGGTGGGCTCTTAATGACGACGTTTTGGTCCCTCACCGTACCATTGTCAAGTCACAGATGGGGAGAACATATTAAAGGACATAAAGGCCATACAGTAATGGGTTAGAGAAGAGGGCAGTGGTAGTAATAGTAGTACTAGCAGTAGTCGTAGTAGTAGTAGTGGTGGTGGTGGTAGACGTAGATTGGCTACAGACACAGTAGGTAGTACTGAAGACAGGTGAAGACAGGAGAGAAGACAGAGGTTCACGCTAGGAAACCTGTGTATCGGTCAGATGACCAAAAGCTCCAGCTGTGGGTCATCATAAGACCCGCGTCAGGAAACACTTGTCCTGTTTCCCGAGAAACCTTACCTAACCTGACGAGGGATAGTTCAACGAGACGGCGTCTCTGAGGGCTAGAGGAAGGGATAGATCGAGCAGAGGACCAGTTAATAGGATGATAGTCGTGTCTGATATGACACAAAGGAATACTATCCGTGACCCACCCACAGGATGGGCATGAGAGTACGACCACTCACAGCATGGGCATGAGGGTACTAACACTCATAGGATGGGCATGAGGGTACTATCACCCACAGGATGGACGTGAGGGTACGATCACCCATAGGATGGGCATGGGGGGTTAATTCCAAGATACTCCCTTTTGTAAGTAGGACAACAGACCCTCCCGTTACCAGCACAACAGAACCATACCGTTGCTCACACAATAGAATTACAGTCACGTGTACTCACCTAGTTATGGTTGCAGGGGTGTGTGCGTAATTTGGCTTGTGTTCCTGGTGCGTGTACATGATTTACTTTGAGCAGTTCATGTACGTAATTATTGCTTAAATGTGTACGTGCACGTACAGGTGATAGTGCTCTTGATATATATATATATATATATATATATATATATATATATATATATATATATATATATATATATATATATATATATATATATATATATACGAGTAATATCTCCATGTTTGCATATTCTGACTAGTAAGTAACGTAATTAGCTACCAATACCCCACAACAAACATTTGGGTCACTTGTATCTAGTGTCTGTACTTTATGTGAGCATATCGGTGTAGGGAGTCTGTCGTTATACCTGATATATGAGCCAGTTAAGTCAGACAATAGCAGGGGTTGGAACCCAGGGGTGGCAGGGGTGAAACCTAAAACTCTGAGTCAGTCCTGTGGTTCAAAGAGCCGACAGCATAATAAATTAGACACTTGTGCAACACTAGTGGCTCCCTCAGTCCAATACAGAGAAGACCGGGGTAGAAGATCTGGAGGAATTTGAGGTAATCAGTCCCTCGGCCCTCTCAACACTTCACGGTGTTAGAGATCGGTTATTTGGGTGCTGGTCAAGACTAAACTTCGTGGGGGCAAAGTTCTGACAAGTTCTCAAAGTTTCTGGGTGTGAAAACTTATTAGGTTCAGAGTTAGGATATGTGATGAACTTGGTGTTTCTAAGTACTGTGTGTGGTAAGTTAGGGGAGTTCAAAGTTTGCATCCCAATGCTTGCAGTTTCTTAACGAGTGTAAGACACGTCAGGGAAGATAATAGTTATGTTGTGTAGGTCCACACTCAAGTGCTGGTCCACACTCAAGTGCTGGTCCACACTCAAGGGCTGGTCCACACTCAAGTGCTGGTCCACACTCAAGTGCTGGTCCACACTCAAGGGCTGGTCCACACTCAAGTGCTGGTCCACACTCAAGTGCTGGTCCACACTCAAGGGCTGGTCCACACTCAAGTGCTGGTCCACACTTAAGTGCTGGTCCACACTCAAGTGCTGGTCCACACTCAAGTGCTGGTCACTGATCAATTAAAAGTCTTGAAGGAATTAAATTAAAAACAAAAGTTTGGACCAAAGTTGAATAGAATGAGAAAGTTAAGATTATTCGTGTGTTATTTATCCTCTCCCTTGTTCCCCTCCCTCTCTCTACCTTGTTCCCCTCCCTCTCCCTACCTTGTTCCCCTCCCTCTCTCTACCTTGTTCCCCTCCCTCTCTCTACCTTGTTCCCCTCCCTCTCTCTACCTTGTTCCCCTCCCTCTCTCTCCCTTGTTCCCCTCCCTCTATTTCGCTTTCCCCCTCTCTCTCCCTTCCCCTCCCTCTCTCTCCCTTCTCTCGGTCTCTCCCTTCCCCTCCCTCTCTCTCCCTTTCACTCTCTCCCCCCACATTATGTCATTGTACCCCAACACAACTAATTTAGATAATTGCTATTACCAGTATCATCCCTGTCTGGCCCTGCTAATTGACGACTATGTCTCAGTAACAGACTCATTTTCACTCTCAACCACCGCTGGTGGAGGAAGGTTGCAGTGGTGGAGGAAGGTTGCAGTGGTGGAGGAAGGTTGCAGTGGTGGAGGAAGGTTGTAGTGGTGATGGAAGGTTGTGGTTGTGGTAGAATGTTGTTTTCAGTCCCTGGGGGACTGACCACCTCATATCTCCAAGGTTGAGAGACTGACCACCTCATATCTCCAAGGTTGAGAGACTGATCACCTCATATCTCCAAGGTTGAGAGACTGACCACCTCATATCTCCAAGGTTGAGAGACTGACCACCTCATATCTCCAAGGTTGAGAGACTGACCACCTCATATCTCCAAGGTTGAGGGACTGACCACCTCATATCTCCAAGGTTGAGAGACTGACCACCTCATAACTCCAAGGTTGAGAGACTGACCACCTCATATCTCCAAGGTTGAGAGACTGACCACCTCATATCTCCAAGGTTGAGAGACTGACCACCTCATATCTCCAAGGTTGAGAGACTGACCACCTCATATCTCCAAGGTTGAGAGACTGACCACCTCATATCTCCAAGGTTGAGAGACTGACCACCTCATATCTCCAAGGTTGAGAGACTGACCACCTCATCTTCATGTCTCATCTACGACACCTGCTGCCTGTGTATATGACTGAAGAAGCCTTCAGTGTAGCAGAAATATTTCAACAATAACACCACCCAGCTGGTCACACACAAGCTGGTCACACACAAGCTGGTCACACACATGCTGGTCACACACATGCTGGTCACACTCATGCTGGTCACACACATGCTGGTCACACACATGCTGGTCACACACATGCTGGTCACACACAAGCTGGGCACACACAAGCTGGTCACACACAAGCTGGTCACACAAGCTGGACACACACAAGTTGGTCACACACATGCTGGTCACACACAAGCTGGGCACACACAAGCTGGTCACACACAAGCTGGTCACACACAAGCTGGTCACACACAAGCTGGTCACACATAAGCTGGTCACACACATGCTGGTCACACACAAGCTGGTCACACATGCTGGTCACACACATGCTGGTCACATACAAGCTGGTCACACACATGCTGGTCACACACATGCTGGTCACACACATGCTGGTCACATACAAGCTGGTCACACAAGCTGGTCACACACATGCTGGTCACACACAAGCTGGTCACACACAAGCTTGTCACATACAAGCTGATCACACAAGCTGGTCACACACATGCTGGTCATACACAAGCTGGTCACACACATGCTGGTCACACACAAGCTGGTCACACACATGCTGGGCACACACAAGCTGGTCACACACAAGCTGGTCACACACATGCTGGTCACACACAAGCTGATCACACACAAGCTGGTCACACACATGCTGGTCACACACAAGCTGATCACACACAAGCTGGTCACACACAAGCTGGTCACACACATGCTGGGCACACACAAGCTGGTCACACACATGCTGGTCATACACAAGCTGGTCACACACATGCTGGTCACACACAAGCTTGTCACATACAAGCTGATCACACAAGCTGGTCACACACAAGCTGGTCACACACAAGCTGGTCACACACAAGCTGGTCACACACAAGCTGGTCACACACATGCTGGTCATACACAAGCTGGTCACACAAGCTGGTCACACACATGCTGGTCATACACAAGCTGGTCACACAAGCTGGTCACACACAAGCTGGTCACACACAAGCTGCTCACACACATGCTGGTCACACACATGCTGGTCATACACAAGCTGGTCACACACAAGCTGGTCACACACATGCTGGTCACACACAAGCTGGTCACACACAAGCTGGTCACACACATGCTGGGCACACACAAGCTGGTCACACACAAGCTGGTCACACACAAGCTGGTCACACACAAGCTGGTCACACACATGCTGGGCACACACAAGCTGGTCACACACAAGCTGGTCACACACAAGCTGGTCACACACAAGCTGGTCACACACATGCTGGTCACACACAAGCTGGTCACACACATGCTGGTCACACATAAGCTGGTCCCATACAAGCTGGTCACACACAAGCTGGTCACACACAAGCTGGTCACACACATGCTGGGCACACACAAGCTGGTCACACACAAGCTGGTCACACACAAGCTGGTCACACACAAGCTGGTCACACACATGCTGGTCACACACAAGCTGGTCACACACATGCTGGTCACACATAAGCTGGTCCCATACAAGCTGGTCACACACAAGCTGGTCACACACAAGCTGGTCACACACATGCTGGTCACACACAAGCTGGTCACACACATGCTGGTCACACATAAGCTGGTCCCATACAAGCTGGTCACACACAAGCTGGTCACTCTTCAATAAAACTTTGAATGTGATGGTGGTCTGTGTGAGACCCAATTTATCTTATTGTATATGGGAGAAATTTGGAAAATTTCAAATACTCCTTTTGTCTTAATAATGCAACCTCCGATCGGCTTCAAACTTGGCCTGCCTATGTATTTTACAACACTGGTCCCTCACTCTCCCCCTCACTCTCCCCTCACTCTCTTCTCACTCTCCCCTCACTCTCACTCTCCTCTCACTCTCCCCCTCACTCTCCTCTCACCCTCCTCTCCTCTCACTCTCCCCTCACTCTCCTCTCACTCTACTCTCACTCTCCCCTCTCCCCTCACTCTCCCCTCACTCCCCTCTCCCCTCACTCTCCCCTCACTCCCCTCTCCCCTCATTCTCCCCTCACTCTCCCCTCGTTGCTTCCAGCTTTGAGAGACGCATCTCATCTCTTCCCCTCAGCCGTATATGCAGGTGAGATAAATATTGAGATGCAGGATCTCTCTCTCTCTCTCTCTCTCTCTCTCTCTCTCTCTCTCTCTCTCTCTCTCTCTCTCTCTATCTCTCTCTCTCTCTCTCTCTCTTTCTCTCTCTCATAGCAACTACGGTAATAATCTAAAATTATTTTGCTGTTACTGTCTGGGGTCACTCTCTGGGGTCACTCTCTGGGGGTCACTCTCTGGGGGTCACTCTCTGGGGTCACACTCTGGGGGGTCACTCTGAGGAGTCACTCTAGAGTCACTCTAGACTCACTCTCCTGGGTGTCACTCTCTAGGGTCACTTTCTGAGGTCACTCTGTGGGGTGTCACTCTCTGAGGTAACTATCTGAGGTCACTCTGTGAGGTGTCACTCTCTAGGGGTCTTTCTCTGGGGGTCACTTTCTGGGGGTCTTTCTCTGGGGTCACTCTCTGGGGGTCTTTCTCTGGGGTCACTCCCTCTATCTCTGGGGGTCATTATTCCCTGCCTAGTGACCCCAAATCATCACCCCAGCCCTTCCTACCTAACAAAATTGCTCCAATAACTCCATGAAGATAGCTCACCTGAGAGAGAGAGAGAGAGAGAGAGAGAGAGAGAGAGAGAGAGAGAGAGAGAGAGAGAGAGAGAGAGAGAGAGGGAGATAGGAAGATAATGCTGACCCTAACAGGGTGACAAAACAACCACAGCTGTCAGCAAGGTCTGTCTGATACAGTGGCATCTATCATACATATATACTTCTCTGCGGGGAAGGGCATAAATAGGAGGTTTTGTGTGCGAGGGGCTTGGACTTCCAGCAAGCATGCGTGAGCGTGTTAAATAGGAGTGAATGGAGACAACCGGTTTTTAGGATTTGACGTGCTGTTGGAGTGTGAGCAAGGTAACATTTATGAAGGGATTCAGGGAAACCGGCAGGCCGGACTTGAGTCCTGGAGATGGGAAATACAGTGCCGGCACTCTGAAGGAGGGGTGTTAATGTTGCAGTTTTATAGCTGTAGAGAGGAAAAGTAATATGAAGGACCTGGGAGTGGTAATGTCCGAAGATCTCACCTTCAAGGACCACAACAATGCCACTATCACATCTACGAGGAAACTGATAGGATGGATAATGAGAACATTCAAGACAAGAGATGCCAAGCCAATGATGATCCTTTTTAAATCACTTGTTCTCTCTAGGCTGGAATACTGCTGTACATTAACATCCCCATTCAAGGCAGGTGAAATTGCAGATCTAGAGAATGTACAGAGAACCTTTACTGCACATAAAAGTTCTATTAAACACCTTAACTACTGGGAACGCCTGGAAGCACTAGACTTATATTCACTGGAGCGCAGGCGAGAGAGATACATCATAATCTACACCTGGAAGATTCTGGAGGGACTTGTCCCTAATATGCACACAGAAATCACTCCCTATGAAAGCAAAAGACTTGGCAGACGATGCAACGTACCCCCAGTGAAAAGTAGGGGCGTCACTGGTACACTAAGAGAAAACACAATTAGTGTCCGGGGCCCAAGACTGTTCAACAGCCTCCCACCAGCCATAAGGGGCATTACCAGTAGACCTCTGGTTGCCTTCAAGAATGAGCTGGACAGATACCTAAAGTCAGTGCCAGATCAGCCGGGCTGTGGTTCGTACGTTGGACTACGTGCAGCCAGCAGTAACAGCCTTGTTGATCAGGCCCTGATCCACCGGGAGGCCTGGTCATAGACCGGGCCGCGGGGACGTCGATCCCCGGAATGCCCTCCAGGTAGACTCCAGGCAGGTAGGTAGTGTGAGTGCGCCTCTGTCAAGACAGTGATGGAGTGAATGATGGTGATTTTTTTTTCTTTTTCGGGCCACCCTGCCTTGGTGGGAAACGGCCGATGTGTTAATAATAATAATACTTCTCTGAATATATCCTCAACATATAGCCTCAGCATATAGCCTCTGAATATATGCTCAACATATAGCCTCAGCATATAGCCTCAACATATAGCCTCAACATATAGCCTCAGCATATAGCCTCAGCATATAGCCTCAGCATATAGCCACAGCATATAGCCTCAACATATAGCCTCAGCATATGGCCTTAACATATAGCCTCAGCATATATCCTGGAAACCTAACAAGGCTGATTCTGTCCGCCTTAACCTGCCAAAACCAAATTTCTCTCCCCCAAAACACAGCTCTCTACGACCCTTACGGTTTTAAAACAACCCCCCACCCCACCCCCGTGAATATACCATTAACAGTCCTCTAACAACCTACGCGGGCCTCCCCGTAACGCTTCTAATTACCGCTAAATAACGGGAACATCGACAACACCCTCGGCAAAAAAACTCTGAATATCAGCGTCAGCGCTCAGGGTTTTACAAGAACGCTGATGCTGTCTTACTGGAGAGTAAACAAGCGAGTAAACAAACAAGTAAACAAGCCAGTAAACAAAGCGTAAGTAAGTAAGGAGGTAGAGAAGGGGCCAAGAAAGTGAGTCATGGAAGGGGCTGCTGGCTGCACGCTAAGCCTCTCTTATTTTCTAACTTTTCTTTCATTTTGAAAGAAGTTGTGAGTGTTTTAAAAATATATTTTCAATTGTTTGGAGCAGCTTGCTGGAGCCTGAGTGCTGGAGCAGCTTGCTGGAGCCTGAGTGCTGGAGCAGCTTGCTGGAGCCTGAGTGCTGGAGCAGCTTGCTGGAACCTGAGTGCTGGAGCAGCTTGCTGGAGCCTGAGTGCTGGAGCAACTTGCTGGAGCCTGAGTGCTGGAGCAGCTTGCTGGAACCTGAGTGCTGGAGCAGCTTGCCGGAGCCTGAGTGCTGGAGCAGCTTGCTGGAGCCTGAGTGCTGGAGCAGCTTGCTGGAGCCTGAGTGCTGGAGCAGCTTGCCGGAACCTGAGTGCTGGAGCAGCTTGCTGGAGCCTGAGTGCTGGAGCAGCTTGCTGGAGCCTGAGTGCTGGAGCAGCTTGCTGGAGCCTGAGTGCTGGAGCAGCTTGCTGGAGCCTGAGTGCTGGAGCAGCTTGCTGGAACCTGAGTGCTGGAGCAGCTTGCTGGAGCCTGAGTGCTGGAGCAGCTTGCTGGAGCCTGAGTGCTGGAGCAGCTTGCTGGAACCTGAGTGCTGGAGCAGCTTGCTGGAGCCTGAGTGCTGGAGCAGCTTGCTGGAGCCTGAGTGCTGGAGCAGCTTGCTGGAGCCTGAGTGCTGGAGCAGCTTGCTGGAACCTGAGTGCTGGAGCAGCTTGCTGGAGCCTGAGTGCTGGAGAAGCTTGCTGGAGCCTGAGTGCTGGAGCAGCTTGCTGGAACCTGAGTGCTGGAGCAGCTTGCTGGAGCCTGAGTGCTGGAGCAGCTTGCTGGAGCCTGAGTGCTGGAGCAGCTTGCTGGAGCCTGAGTGCTGGAGCAGCTTGCTGGAACCTGAGTGCTGGAGCAGCTTGCTGGAGCCTGAGTGCTGGAGAAGCTTGCTGGAGCCTGAGTGCTGGAGCAGCTTGCTGGAACCTGAGTGCTGGAGCAGCTTGCTGGAGCCTGAGTGCTGGAGCAGCTTGCTGGAGCCTGAGTGCTGGAGCAGCTTGCTGGAGACCTGACGTGCTGGAGCAGCTTGCTGGAGCCTGAGTGCTGGAGCAGCTTGCTGGAGCCTGAGTGCTGGAGCAGCTTGCTGGAACCTGAGTGCTGGAGCAGCTTGCTGGAGCCTGAGTGCTGGAGCAGCTTGCTGGAGCCTGAGTGCTGGAGCAGCTTGCTGGAGCCTGAGTGCTGGAGCAGCTTGCTGGAGCCTGAGTGCTGGAGCAGCTTGCTGGAGCCTGAGTGCTGGAGCAGCTTGCTGGAGCCTGAGTGCTGGAGCAGCTTGCTGGAGCCTGAGTGCTGGAGCAGCTTGCTGGAGCCTGAGTGCTGGAGCAGCTTGCTGGAGCCTGAGTGCTGGAGCAGCTTGCTGGAGCCTGAGTGCTGGAGCAGCTTGCTGGAGCCTGAGTGCTGGAGCAGCTTGCTGGAGCCTGAGTGCTGGAGCAGCTTGCTGGAGCCTGAGTGCTGGAGCAGCTTGCTGGAGCTTCCTGAGTGCTGGAGCAGCTTGCTGGAGCCTGAGTGCTGGAGCAGCTTGCTGGAGCCTGAGTGCTGGAGCAGCTTGCTGGAGCCTGAGTGCTGGAGCAACTTGCTGGAGCCTGAGTGCTGGAGCAGCTTGCTGGAGCCTGAGTGCTGGAGCAGCTTGCTGGAGCCTGATGCTGGAGCAACTTGCTGGAGCCTGAGTGCTGGAGCAACTTGCTGGAGCCTGAGTGCTGGAGCAGCTTGCTGGAGCCTTCGTGCTGGAGCAGCTTGCTGGACCTGAGTGCTGGAGCAGCTTGCTGGAGCCTGAGTGCTGGAGCAGCTTGCTGGAGCCTGAGTGCTGGAGCAGCTTGCTGGAGCCTGAGTGCTGGAGCAGCTTGCTGGAGCCTGAGTGCTGGAGCAGCTTGCTGGAGCCTGAGTGCTGGAGCAGCTTGCTGGAGCCTGAGTGCTGGAGCAGCTTGCTGGAGCCTGAGTGCTGGAGCAGCTTGCTGGAGCCTGAGTGCTGGAGCAGCTTGCTGGAGCCTGAGTGCTGGAGCAGCTTGCTGGAGCCTGAGTGCTGGAGCAGCTTGCTGGAGCCTGAGTGCTGGAGCAGCTTGCTGGAGCCTGAGTGCTGGAGCAGCTTGCTGGAGCCTGAGTGCTGGAGCAGCTTGCTGGAGCCTGAGTGCTGGAGCAGCTTGCTGGAGCCTGAGTGCTGGAGCAGCTTGCTGGAGCCGAGTGCTGGAGCAGCTTGCTGGAGCCTGAGTGCTGGAGCAGCTTGCTGGAGCCTGAGTGCTGGAGCAGCTTGCTGGAGCCTGAGTGCTGGAGCAGCTTGCTGGAGCCTGAGTGCTGGAGCAGCTTGCTGGAGCCTGAGTGCTGGAGCAGCTTGCTGGAGCCTGAGTGCTGGAGCACTTGCTGGAGCCTGAGTGCTGGAGCAGCTTGCTGGAGCCAGGTCTGAGAGCTGTGACTGAGGTGGAGCAGCTTGCTGGAGCCTGAGTGCTGGAGCAGCTTGCTGGAGCCTGAGTGCTGGAGCAGCTTGCTGGAGCCTGAGTGCTGGAGCAGCTTGCTGGAGCCTGAGTGCTGGAGCAGCTTGCTGGAGCCTGAGTGCTGGAGCAGCTTGCTGGAGCCTGAGTGCTGGAGCAGCTTGCTGGAGCCTGAGTGCTGGAGCAGCTTGCTGGAGCCTGAGTGCTGGAGCACTTGCTGGAGCCTGAGTGCTGGAGCAGCTTGCTGGAGCCTGAGTGCTGGAGCAGCTTGCTGGAGCCTGAGTGCTGGAGCAGCTTGCTGGAGCCTGAGTGCTGGAGCAGCTTGCTGGAGCCTGAGTGCTGGAGCAGCTTGCTGGAGCCTGAGTGCTGGAGCAGCTTGCTGGAGCCTGAGTGCTGGAGCAGCTTGCTGGAGCCTGAGTGCTGGAGCAGCTTGCTGGAGCCTGAGTGCTGGAGCAGCTTGCTGGAGCCTGAGTGCTGGAGCAGCTTGCTGGAGCCTGAGTGCTGGAGCAGCTTGCTGGAGCCTGAGTGCTGGAGCAGCTTGCTGGAGCCAGAGTGCTGGAGCAGCTTGCTGGAGCCTGAGTGCTGGAGCTGCTGGAGCCAGAGTGCTGGACAGTTGCTGGAGCCTGAGTGCTGGAGCAGCTTGCTGGAGCCTGAGTGCTGGAGCAGCTTGCTGGAGCCTGAGTGCTGGAGCAGCTTGCTGGAGCCAGAGTGCTGGAGCAGCTTGCTGGAGCCAGAGTGCTGGAGCAGCTTGCTGGAGCCTGAGTGCTGGAGCAGCTTGCTGGAGCCTGAGTGCTGGAGCAGCTTGCTGGAGCCGAGTGCTGGAGCAGCTTGCTGAGCCAGAGTGCTGGAGCAGCTTGCTGGAGCCTGAGTGCTGGAGCAGCTTGCTGGAGCCAGAGTGCTGGAGCAGCTTGCTGAACCGAGTGCTGGAGCAGCTTGCTGGAGCCAGTGCTGGGCAGCTTGCTGGAGCCAGAGTGCTGGAGCAGCTTGCTGGACCTGAGTGCTGGAGCAGCTTGCTGGACCTGAGTGCTGGAGCAGCTTGCTGGAGCCTGAGTGCTGGAGCAGCTTGCTGGAGCCTGAGTGCTGGAGCAGCTTGCTGAGCCGAGTGCTGGAGCAGCTTGCTGGACCTGAGTGCTGGAGCAGCTTGCTGGAGCCTGAGTGCTGGAGCAGCTTGCTGGAGCCTGAGTGCTGGAGCAGCTTGCTGGAGCCTTAGTGCTGGAGCAGCTTGCTGGAACCTGAGTGCTGGATCAGCTTGCTGGAGCCTGAGTGTTGGAGCAGCTTGCTGGAACCTGAGTGCTGGAGCAGCTTGCTGGAGCCTGAGTGTTGGAGCAGCTTGCTGGAACCTGAGTGCTGGAGTAAGCAAAATGTTTGCGTTAGGAAGTCTTAAGTGTTGATTGTCATGTGTTGAGTCTTTAAGAATATCTTGTGTTGTGTTGAATCTTGCGCTGTCTTTAAGATGTCTTGTGTTGAGTCTTTAAGGGTTTCTTGTGTTGTCTTGTGCGCTGTCTTTAAGATGTCTTGTGTTGAGTCTTTACGGGTTTCTTGTGTTGTCGTATGCACTGTCTTTAAGAAAGTGTGTTGACTGTCTTATACAACACCCTCTCTCTCTCTCTCTTATTTGTGACATTCCAAGACTCTGGTACTCTCAGAGAGTCTCTGGTACTCTCATACAGTCTCTGGTATTCTCAGAGAGTCTCTGGTACTCTCAGAGAGTCTCTGGTACTCTCAGAGAGTCTCTGGTACTCTCAGAGAGTCTCTCTCTGGTACTCTCAGAGAGTCTTTCTCTGGTACTCTCAGAGAGTCTCTCTCTGGTACTCTCAGAGAGTCTCTCTCTGGTAGTCTCAGAGAGTCTCTCTGGTACTCTCAGAGAGTCTCACTCTGGTACTCTCAGAGAGTCTCACTCTGGTACTCTCAGAGAGTCTCTCTCTGGTACTCTCAGAGAGTCTCTGGTACTCTCAGAGAGTCTCTCTCTGGTACTCTCAGAGTCTCTCTCTGGTACTCTCATAGAGTCTCTCTCTGGTACTCTCAGAGAGTCTCTCTCTGGTACTCTCAGAGAGTCTCTCTCTGGTACTCTCAGAGAGTCTCTCTCTGGTACTCTCAGAGAGTCTCTCTGGTAGTCTCAGAGAGTCACTCTGGTACTCTCAGAGAGTCTCTCTGGTACTCTCAGAGAGTCTCACTCTGGTACTCTCATAGAGTCTCTCTCTGGTACTCTCAGAGAGTCTCTGGTACTCTCAGAGAGTCTCACTCTGGTACTCTCAGAGAGTCTCTCTGGTACTCTCAGAGAGTCTCACTCTGGTACTCTCATAGAGTCTCTCTCTGGTACTCTCAGAGAGTCTCTGGTACTCTCATAGAGTCTCTCTCTGGTACTCTCAGAGTCTCTCTCTGGTACTCTCATAGAGTCTCTCTCTGGTACTCTCAGAGTCTCTCTCTGGTACTCTCATAGAGTCTCTCTCTGGTACTCTCAGAGAGTCCCCGGACTCTTGAAAACTGACTCTTAGTCAGTACTCGTGGAAACTCTTGCTATGACTGTGGTAAACATCGTAAATTAACACCCTCCTGCTCTCTCTTTCTCTACTCTCCCTTCCTCCCTCCCTCCCTTCCTCCCTCCCTCCCTCCCTTCCTCCCTCCCTCCCTTCCTCCCTCCCTCCCTTCCTTCCTCCTTACATGCTTTCGCTTCCTTCCTTCCTTCCTTCTTATTCTTCCTCTCATAACACCTCTCCCTTCTGCTGTTTAAATTCTTCCTTCTTCTCTCCCTTCTCTTCCTACCTCCTCCTCATCCTCTCCTTCTCTCTCTCTCTCTCTCTCTCTCTCTCTCTCTCTCTCTCTCTCTCTCTCTCTCTCTCTCTCTCTCTCTCTCTCTCTCTCTCTCTCTCTCTCTCTCTCCCTCTCTCAGTGTTTAACAAGGTTAGGTTAAGGTTCCTAACTTTATTTACAAGCTAAGAGTTGTTACTTGCATCAGCTCATTAAAAAGCCTTGTTATTGTTATGAGACATACAGGTATGGAACAGGATGAAGTTGGAGCCATCTGGGGGCCAGCTGTGAGCCATCTGGGGGCCGCAATTTCATTTGATCAACTGACTTTATTTCGTTGACATTATTATGTTGTACGAACATGTTCCAGACTCGAGTCATCCTGGGAATAAATGATCTCAGATGAAGGTTACAGTCAGAGTGAAGTTGCTGCTGGCTGCCCGTCTTGTGGTGTAGAAGCTCACTTCTCGCTGTCCTCGAAGTGGAGACAAGTGTGGTACTTTGACAATGTTGGTCTTGTACATAACAGTAAGGCCACCCACATCCCTCCTGTGTTGAAGGATCTGCTGGAATGACAGATCTATCCAGGATGGGTCCAGGCTAGAGATGAGTCGTCTTGCTCTGATCTCTACTCTGTCAAGCAGTCGCAGATGAGAGGGGGGGGCAGGCAATCCAAGAAAGTGGAGCATACTCAAGGTGTGAGCGTACTTGTGCCTCATACACAATCTTGCAACCTCTACTGTCGAGCAGATGCGAGATACGTCGAAGTGTTGTAAGCTTCCTGGCTGCCTTGTTTACAAGATTTACAACGTGGTTCTTCATGGTCAGTTTGGAGTCAAATTTCACCCCAATGATATCAACTTCTTCCCCAGGTACCAACACTCTCCCATTCATTCTTACCACTGCTGCAGCGTTACCATCATGGTGTTTACACCATCATTCTTACCACTGTTCCAGTATTACCATCATGGTGCCTAGACCATTCCATAACAATGGTGCAAGTATACTTCCCTGTGGAACACTAGCTCCAAGTGTTCTCTCTCTCTCTCTCTCTCTCTCTCTCTCTCTCTCTCTCTCTCTCTCTCTCTCTCTCTCTCTCTCTCTCTCTCTCTCTCTCACACATCGACCTTGGTGGAAGGGTCACAGTGGGGTGCTAATGGCCTCCCGCATGCGGCCACTGCCGTCTGCGGGTAGAGAACAAGGAGGAGGAGGAAGATAAGGATGAGGAGGAGGAAAAGAGGGATAAAGAGGAGGAGGAGGAGGTGGAGATTAAGAAGTCTCAGAAAAGGAGGGAGAATATATAATAAGAGAGGTGGGTGAGGAAGATGTTCAAGAAGATAAAGAGATTATCTTCCTTCTATTGCTGTGTTGTATCTGAAGGAAGGAAGGAAGAAGGGAGGGAAGGAAGGAAGGAAGGAAGGAAGGAGGGAGGGAAGGGCAGGAAGGAGGGTGATAGACAGGTGTGGTGAATCATACTGGAGGAACATCCTGTATACCATATGTGGGATTTATAGTCCATGTGGGATTTAGAGTCCATATGGGATTTACCATTCATGTGGGATTTACAGCCAATATAGGATTTACAGCCCATGTGGGATTTACAGCCCATGTGGAAGTCCATGTGGGATTTACAGCCCATGTGGGATTTACAATCCATCTGGGATTTACAATCCATGTGGAATTTACCGTCCATGTTGGATTTACCGTCCATGTTGGATTTACAGTCCATGTGAGATTTACAGCCCTTGTAGGATTTACAATCCATGTGGGATTTATACATGTGGGATTTACAATCCATCTGGGATTTACAATCCATATGAAATTTACCGTCCATGTTGGATTTACAGTTCATGTTGGATTTACAGTTCATGTTGGATTTACAGTTCATGTTGGATTTACAGTTCATGGAGGATTTACAGTCCATGTGGAATTTACCGTCCATGTAGGATTTACAGTACATGTAGGATTTACAGTTCATGTGGGATTTACAGTCCATGTAGGATTTACAGTTCATGTGGGATTTACAGTCCATGTAGGATTTACAGTCCATGTGGGATTTACAGTCCATGTAGGATTTACAGTCCATGTGGAATTTACCGTCCATGTAGGATTTACAGTACATGTAGGATTTACAGTTCATGTGGGATTTACAGTCCATGTAGGATTTACAGTTCATGTGGGATGTACAGTCCATGTAGGATTTACAGTCCATGTGGGATTTACAGTCCATGTAGGATTTACAGTCCATGTGGGATTTACAATCCATGTGGGATTTACATTCCATGTAGGATTTACAGTCCATGTGGGATTTACAGTCCTCATGCGGATTCAATCTGTCAGTAATCCAGTAGTCGAGATTACAATATTCAGGAGGATTTACCTGGGATTAAAAACTATTTTGGATTACTCGCCTGAGACCCGTGTGGATTAGAGGGATTACAGGGATTATTGAAGCAGACTCAGGTGTATGTAGTGTGTGTGATTATCTTATGTGTATGATTGTTCTGTGTATGATTGTTCTTTGTATGATTGTTCTGTGTATGATTGTTCTGTGTATGATTGTTCTGTGTATGATTGTTCTGTGTATGACTGTTCTGTGTATGGCTGTTCTGTGTATGATTGTTCTGTGTATGATTGTTCTGTGTATGACTGTTCTGTGTATGATTGTTCTGTGTATGATTGTTCTGTGTATGATTATCTTCTGTGTATGATTGTTCTGTGTATGATTGTTATGTGTATGATTGTTCTGTGTATAATTGTTCTGTGTATGATTGTTCTGTGTATGACTGTTCTGTTTATGATTGTTCTGTGTATGATTGTCTTCTGTGTATGATTGTCTTCTGTGTATGATTGTTCTGTGTATGATTGTCTTCTGTGTATGATTGTTCTATGTATGATTGTCTTCTGTGTATGATTGTTCTGTGTATGATTGTCGTCTGTGTATGATTGTCTTCTGTGTATGATTGTTCTGTGTATGATTGTTCTGTGTATGACTGTTCTGTGTATGATTGTCTTATGTGTATGACTGTTCTGTGTATGATTGTTCTATGTATTACCTGGAGTTTACCTGGAGAGAGTTCCAGGGGTCAACGCCCCTGCGGCCCGGTCTGTGACCAGGCCTCATGTTGGATCAGAGCCTGATCAACCAGGCTGTTACTGCTGGCCGCACGCAGTCCAACGTACGAACCACAGCCTGGCTGGTCAAGCACCGACTTTAGGTGCCTGTCCAGTGTCTGCTTGAAGACAGCCATGGGTCTATTAGTAATCCTCCTTATGTATGCTGTGAGGCAGTTGAACAGTCTTGGGCCCCTGACACTTATTGTGTTGTCTCTCAACGTGCTAGTGGCACCCCTGCTTTTCATTGGGGGGGATGTTACATCGCCTGCCGAGTCTTTTGCTTTCGAAGGGAGTGACACTCGTGTGCAAGTTTGGTACTAATCCCTCTAGGATTTTCCAAGTGTATATAATAATGTATCTCTCCCGCCTGCATTCCAGGGAGTACAGGTTTAGGAACTTCAAGCGTTCCCAGTAATTGAGGTGGTTTATTGCACTTATGCGTGCGGTGAAGGTTCTCTGTACATTTTCTAGTTCAGCAATTTCACCCGCCTTGAAAGGTGCAGTTAGTGTGCAGCAATATTCCAGGATAGATAGAACAAGCGACCTGAAAAGTGTCAACATGGGCTTGGCATCCCTGGTTTTGAAGGTTCTCATTATCCATCCTGTCATTTTTCTGGCAGATGCGATTGCTACAGTGTTATGGTCCTTGAAGGTGGTATGATTGTCTTCTGTGTATGATTGTTCTGTGTATGATTGTCTTCTGTGTATGATTGTCTTCTGTGTATGATTGTTCTGTGTATGATTGTCTTCTGTGTATGATTGTTCTGTGTATGATTGTCTTCTGTGTATGATTGTCTTCTGTGTATGATTGTTCTGTGTATGATTGTCTTCTGTGTATGATTGTCTTCTGTGTATGATTGTTCTGTGTATGATTGTCTTCTGTGTATGATTGTCTTCTGTGTATGATTGTTCCGTGTATGATTGTCTTCTGTGTATGACTGTTCTGTGTATGATTGTCTTCTGTGTATGATTGTCTTCTGTGTATGATTATTTTATGTATGATTGTTCTGTGTATGATTGTTCTGTGTATGATTGTCTTCTGTGTATGACTGTTCTGTGTATGATTGTCTTCTGTGTATGATTGTCTTCTGTGTATGATTGTCTTCTGTGTATGATTGTTTTATGTATGATTGTTCTGTGTATGATTGTCTTCTGTGTATGATTGTTCTATGTATGATTGTCTTCTGTGTATGATTGTTCTTTGTATGATTGTCGTCTGTGTATGATTGTCTTCTGTGTATGATTGTTCTGTGTATGATTGTTCTGTGTATGATTGTTCTGTGTATGACTGTTCTGTGTATGATTGTATTATGTGTATGATTGTCTTCTGTGTATGATTGTCTTCTCTGTATGATTGTCTTCTGTGTATGATTGTTCTGTGTATGATTGTTCTATGTATGATTGTCTTCTGTGTATGATTGTCTTCTGTGTATGATTGTCTTCTGTGTATGATTATTCTGTGTATGATTGTTCTGTGTATGATTGTTCTATGTATGATTGTCTTCTGTGTATGATTGTCTTCTGTGTATGATTGTCTTCTGTGTATGAATCATGCACAGCAAAGCGTACCATTTATTGTACGTTTCGACCAAATAATAATAATAATAATAATAATAATAATAATAATAATAATAATAATAATAATAATGGGAGAACGGATAACTGTCTACATTTCGCCCATCTAACCAGCGTCGAAGAGGTGTGAGCACTCTTGGCACCCTCCACGGGTCCGTCGCGGGTATCGGGGTAACGGGTTCAGTACCCAGGCTGTATGAGTGGGTATCATGGTAACGGGTTCAATACCCGGGCTGTATGAGTGGGTATCGGGGTAACGGGTTCAATACCCGGGCTGTATGAGTGGGTATCATGGTAACGGGTTCAATACCCGGGCTGTAAGAGTGGGTATCATGGTAACGGGTTCAGCACCCAGGCTGTATGAGTGGGTATCGGGGTAACGGGTTCAGTACCCGGGCTGTATGAGTGGGTATCGTGGTAACGGGTTCAGTACCCAGGCTGAATGAGTGGGTATTGGGGTAACGGGTTCAGTACCCAGGCTGTATGAGTGGGTATCATGGTAACGGGTTCAGTACCCGGGTTGTATGAGTCTCCGGGTGTGCGTCACAAATTGAACGTTTTAAAGCGTTTTAGAACGACAGTGGTAATTCCAGGAAGACTAGACTGGAATTTAGAGAATTTTTAATGAGCCTTTCAGAGGAGGGAATAAAGGCGAAATTCCAGGAGAGGAGTATGTGTGTGTGTGTGTGTGTGTGTGTGTGTGTGTGTGTACTCACCTAATTGTGGTTGCAGGGGTCGAGACTCAGCTCCTGGCCCCCCCCTCTTCACTTACTCTACTAGGTCACTTTTCCTGTTCCATGAGCTTTATCATACCTCTTCTTAAAACTACGTATGGTTCCTGCCTCCACTACATCACTTCCCAGACTATTCCACTTCCTGACAACTCTGTGACTGAAGAAATACTTCCTAACATCCCTGTGATTCATCTGAGTCTTCAACTTCTAACTGTGTCCCCTTGTTGCTGTGTCCCATCTCTGGAACATCCTGTCTCTGTCCACCTTGTCGATTCCTCTCAGTATTTTACATGTCGTTATCATGTCCCCCCTATCTCTCCTGTCATCCAGTGCCGTCATGTCGATTTCCCTTAACCTCTCCTCGTTGGACATACCCCTTAGCTCTGGGATTTGTCTTGTTGCAAACCTTTAAACTCTAATTTCTTGACGTACTTGACCAGGTGTGGGTTCCATACAGGTGCAGCATACTCTAATGTGGGCCTGACGTACACGGTGTATAGAGTCTTGAACGATTCCTTACTGAGGTATCGGAACGCTATTCTTAGGTTTGCCAGGCGCCCATATGCAGCAGCAGTTATTTGACTGATGTGCGCCTCAGGAGATGTGCTTGGTATTATACTCACCCCAAAATCCTTTTCTTTGAGTGAGGTTTGTATTCTAGCCTGTGCTCTGCGGTCTTCTTTGACCTTCCAGCCAATTGCTGGACCAGGCTTGCAGCCTGTCCAGATCCCTTTGTAGTCCTGCCTGGTCCTCATCCACTTGAACAGGGATATCTCTGAATCTATCCTTTCCGTCATGTCATTCACATATACCAGAAACAGCACTGGTCCTAGGACTGACCCCTGTGGAACCCCGCTCGTCACAGGTGCCCACTCTGATACCTCGCCACGTACCATGACTCCTTGTTGCCTCCCTGTCAGGTATTCTCTGATACATTGCAGCGCCTTCTCTGTTATTCCTGCCTGGTCCTCCAGCTTTTGCACTAATCCCTTGTGTGGAACTGTGTCAAAAGCCCTCTTACAGTGCAAGAAAATGCAGTCTACCCACCCCTGTATCTCTCGTGCCTTACTTCTGTCACCTTGTCGTAAAACTCCAGTAGTTTTGTGTCGCAGGATTTCTCCTCCGTGAAACCGTACTGGTTATCTGTAGTTTAATGCTGTGTGTCTGTCTCCTTTCTTAAAAACTGGGACCACACCTCAGGTAGTTGCCCTGTTTCGATAGCTATATTGAAGATTGTTGTTAGTGGCACACACAGTGCCATTAACACATGTGTGTGTGTGTGTGTGTGTATGCGTGTTCTCTGTGTGCCGCAAGACACACAGAGAACACCTGCAGAACATTAACGAGAACATAACGAGAACATCGCGTGAGAGGTGAACATTATTTAGAGAGACAGGGAAAAAATATCTCAAAGCAGTGTGCGAGCGCACGCACACACACAACACACACAAACAAACACAAAACAAACACAAAACACACACCTTTCGCCCACTTCAACTCCCATTTCTCTCTAAAATCTGTTTCAAAACATCGCCTCACCTCCAAACACATTTCCAGGTCTAAAACGTCAACACATCAACACAAATCTTCCCTCAACACATCAACACAAATCTTCCCTCAACACATCAACACAAATCTTCCCTAACACATCAACACAAATCTTCCTCAACACATCAACACAAATCTTCCCTCAACACATCAACACAAATCTTCCCCCAACACCGACAACACAAATCTTCCTCAACACCGACAACAGCGTCGTGTGTGAGGTAGATAACTAGATAACAGTTCTTAGCTGAGATAACTGGTCTTAGATAACAGATCTTAGGTAAGATAACAACTCTTAGGTAAGATAACCTCTCTTAGATATGATAACAGCTCTTAGATAACAGCTCTTAGACAACAGCTCTTAGATAACTGCTCTTAGATAAGATAACAGCTCTTAGATAAGATAACAGCTCTTAGACAACAGCTCTTAGATAACAGCTCTTAGGTAAGATAACAGTTCAAAGGTAAGATAACCGCTCTTAGATAACAGCTCTTAGGTAAGATAACAGCTCTTATATATGATAACAGCTCTTAAGTAAGATAACTGCTCTTAGCAGCTCTTAGATAACAGCTCTTATATAAGATAACATTCTAGCTTGGAGAATGCATATAATTCGCTCCTTAACATACAGAACTCTCTAGAGTTATCTTTAAAGAGAGTAAAGAGTTATTTTTCACTCAAAGAAGAGCATCAACTCTCTCCGTCTCTCTCTCTCTCTCTCACTCACCAACAACGCCCACTATTCGTAGGGTCGAAAATGTACACTTTCATGGGAAAATTCTCGACCTTGTGGTTGTTAACCCTGGGGTAAAAAATACTACCCTCCTGCCTTTACTCTTGACGTTGTCTGCTGACTGATTTTATTCCCAGGACAGACCAGGTGGAGAGAGAGTGGTGTGTGGTGTGACCTGTCTGTGACCTGTCTATGAACTGTCTGTGTCCCTGTCTGTGTCCTGTCTGTGACCTGTTTGTGACCTGTCTCTGTTCTGCCTGTCTATGTCCTGTCTGTGATCTGCCTGTCTGTGTTCTGTCTGTGTCATGTCTGAGTGTCTGAGTACTGTGTGTTTGCACCTGAAGCTGTGTATTAAATCTGCCTCCACCACTTATTTACCACCCTGCGGCTGAAGAAATAGTACCTAAAATCCTTGTGACTCATCTGTGTTTCTAGCTTCTGTCTATGGCCCCCCTCGCCTTTGTGCATGGCTCCTGTATCTAGGTATCTTCTATGTCGTAATCATGTCTCCCCTTGTTCTCCTCTCTTGTGAAGTCGCCAGGTTTAGCTCTTTAGTCTCTCTTCATAAATCAGTCCCCTCAGCTCAGAGACTAATCTTGTTGCAAACCTTTGGACCTTTTCTAGTTTTTGGCTATGATCAGGTGTGGGCTCCAAGCTGGTGCTGCATACTCCATGATAGCCGTAATATGTGTGTGTGTGTGTGTATGTACAGACGTGTACGTGCTTAAGTGTGTGCACTTAAGCACGTTTCGAGTGATGACACAAGTGTGGCAAGTGTTTAAAGTGTGTGTGTGTGTGTGTGTGTGTGTGTGTACTCACCTATTTGTACTCACCTATTTGTGGTTGCAGGGGTCGAGTCATAGCTCCTGGCCCCGCCTCTTCACTGATTGCTACTAGGTCCTCTCTCTCCCTGCTCCATGAGCTTTATCAAACCTAGTCTTAAAACTATGTATGGTTCCTGCCTCCACTATGTCGCTTTCTAAGCTATTCCACTTCCTGACAACTCTATGACTGAAGAAATACTTCCTAACATCCCTTTGACTCATAGGAGTCTTCAACTTCCAATTATGACCCCTTGTTTCTGTGTCCCCTCTCTGGAACATCTTGTCTCTGTCCACCTTATCTATTCCTCGCAGTATTTTATATGTCGTTATCATGTCTCCCTAACCCTCCTGTCCTCTAGTGTCGTCAGGCCGATTTCCTTAACCTTTCTTCGTAGGACAATCCCCTTAGCTCTGGGACTAGTCTTGTTGCAAACCTTTGCACTTTCTCTAATTTCTTGACGTGCTTGACCAGGTGTGGGTTCCAAACCGGTGCTGCATACTCCAGTATGGGCCTGACGTATATGGTATACAGAGTCTTGAATGATTCCTTAGTGAGGTATTGGAACGCTATTCTTAGGTTTGCCAGCCGCCCGTATGCTGCAGCAGTTATCTGATTGATGTGTGCCTCAGGAATGTGCTCGGTATTATACTCACCCCAAGATCTTTTTCTTTGAGTGAGGCTTGCAGTCTTTGGCCACCTAGACTATACTCTGTCTGCGGTCTTCTTTGCCCTTCCCCGATATTCATGACTTTACATTTGGCAGGGTTAAATTCAAGGAGCCAGTTACTGGACCAGGCTTGCAGCCTGTCCAGGTCTCTTTGTAGTCCTGCCTGATCCTCGACTGATTTTATTCTTCTCATTAACTTCACATCATCTGCAAACAGGGACACTTCTGAGTCTATCCCTTCCGTTATGTCATTCAAATATACCAAAAACAGTACAGGTCCTAGGACTGACCCTTGTGGAACTCCACTCGTCACAGGTGCCCACTCTGACATCTCGTCACGTACCATGACTCGTTGTTGCCTCCCTGTCAGATATTCTCTGATCCATTGCAGTGTTTTCCTGTTACGTGTGCCTGATCCTTTAGCTTTTGCATTAACCTCTTGTGAGGAACTGTGTCGAACGCCTTCTTGCAGTCCAAAAATGCAGTCTATCCACCCTCTCTCTCGTGTCTTACTTCTGTTACCTTATCATAAAACTCCAGTAGGTTTGTGACACAGGATTTTCCTTCCCCGAAACCGTGCTGGTTGTCGTTTATAAGCTTGTGTCTTTCTAGGTGCTCCACCACTCTCCTCCTGATGATCTTCTCCATGACTTTGCATACTATACACGTCAGTGACACAGGTCTGTAGTTTAATGCCTCGTGTCTGTCTCCTTTCTTAAAATTGGGACTACATTTGCCATCTTCCACGCCTCAGGTAGTTGCCCAGTTTCAATGGATGTGTTGAAGATTTGTGTTAGTGGCCACACAACATCTCTGCTCCTCTCTAAGGACCCACGGAAAATGTTGTCCGGTCCCACCGCTTTTGAGGTATCGAGTTCACATAGCAGCTTCTTCACCTCCTCCTCGGTTGTGTGTATTTCATCCAGCACTTGTTGGTATACCTCCTATTCTGAATTCCTGGAGTCCTACCTGTCTCCTGTGTAAATACTTCTTTAAATCTCATGTTGAGCTCCTCACATACCTCTTGGTCGTTTATTGTGAACCCCCCACCTTCCTTTCTCAGCCTGATTACCTGGTCCTTGACTGTTGTTTTCCTCCTGATGTGGCTATACAACAGCTTCGGGTCAGACTTGACTTTTGATGCTATATCATTTTCATATTGTCGCTGAGCCTCCCTTCTTACCTGTGCATATTCGTTTCTGGCTCTTCGGCTAATCTCTTTATTTTCCTGGGTCCTTTGTCTTCTGTACTTTTTCCATTCTCTATTACACTTACTTTTGCCTCCCTACACCTCTGGGTGAACCAAGGACTCGTTCTGGTCTTCCCATTACTTCTGTTTCCTTGGGGACAAACCTCTCCTCTGCCTCTTTGCATTTGGTTGTCACATATTCCATCATTTCTTTTACTGGTTTTCCTGCCAATTCTCTCTCCCACATGTGTGTGTGTGTGTGTGTGTGTGTGTGTGTGTACTCCACAGGATGGGATCTTTGATCTCTCCACTGAACCCTTCTGCCACTGTCGTACCTATCTATAAAGCTATGTACTGCCTTAGCTTCCTTACGTCAGTTTCACTGGGTTTTTAACGTTTTTCAAAAGTGTTTCAGACATCTCAGGTGCCTCTTGTGGGCTTTCAGTTTCCACCTTTGTCCTCCCTGTTTATTCAGTTGAATATTTTGTATGTCTTGGCCATGTCTCCATAGGAGAGAGAGAGAGGGGGGAAGGGGCTTCTGTGGTACACATAACAAGACAGTTAGTGTAACAGAGAAGTAAAGAAGTTTTGTATGATTTATCTGTCACGGTACGTGACAGATAAAGAGAGACAAAGCCAGGTATGCTACGTAAGTACAGACTGCTTAAGAGGCTTCTGTTTCACTCTCATGTGACGAGGGTGGCTTGGCTGGTTGGGTTGTTGGGTTCAATGACTGTCTACTACACGAGGATCATAAAGGTTGCATGTCACCTGCGCATCACCATGATACTTTAATACCTTAAATAAGAATTAGAGTGAACTCTGAGTGGAAGAGATGTGTGTCTGTCAGTGTGTATATGCAGAAGTGTATGTCTCAGTGTGTATATTCAGAGGTGTATGTCTCTCAGTGTGTATATTCAGAGGTATATGTCTCTCAGAGTGTGTATATGCTGAGAGGGAATTTTAATATTTATTTTAGGCATGAGAGTATTCTTGATTGGTGATGTACAGGTTACTGTCAGCATTAATGACCCTCGTGTAGTGGACAGGTGTCATCCCCCAGAAGGGTAGTACCTCGGTAGACGGTTGCTGGAATTTTTTTTGTTTAATTTGGGGAGATTTTATGTGATATATTTTGTCAAAAAGCCAAAAAATGCCCATGAAGTTACCCAGACAGGACTCAACAGCCAGTCTGTTGTACCCTTTCTCTTCGGGGCTCAGCATTTCAAGGGAACGATGCCTTGATACCCCTGGGGGCTCTTGATCCATTTTTGTAGCATACCCCGCATTTTATTTTACTTAAACTGGATGTTTCTTCAAAGTTTGTATAATTACCAATTCGTAGTTATCATATTTTTTTTAAGTTACCCCAAAAGTTGTTTGTTGTTGACTCCAAGGGCTGTCACAGGTTCTGCTGTAAATTATCGTATTTAAGAGAAAGAGCTAAATCTGGAGTGACTGGAAGGTAATCACATTTGATCCAAGAAAAGTGAAAGAAGCAGCACCAATTCCTTGACTCAAAGAGCCATTCACCAGCATCAAGGCACCTCAAAATATATTGAGCCGCCAGAATAAAGTCAGTTTCCGGCTGGCCGGCAGTGCCGTCTCTTATGTTTACGATTATCCGATGGTTCTTTCTTGGCCTCAAAGTGAAAAAAATCACTAACCCGAAAAATATATTAAAAAAATAATCCCAAAATATCCATCTGGCAAATGCGTTCCAGTAAAAATTCCCCACATGGCTTTGCGCTCAGAACTAGCGTGCATACGAGGGTACTTAAGATATTAGCATAATGCAACAGGTATATCGCTGCCGGGATCCCAACATTGTGGAAGGTAATATAAAAAAAATGGAATGGGTAAAGTTAAGTGGATAAAAGTAGTGGTGCTGGGAAAGAGTATAATACAGAGACAAGCCCACCTCGTTCAGTGTATAACAGTAGTGGTGGTGCTGCGGAAGCGTAAACAGAGGACAAGACCACCTCGTTCAGTGTATAACAGTAGTGGTGGTGCTGCAGGAAGCGTAATACAGAGAGACAAGACCACCTCGTTCAGTGTATAACAGTAGTGGTGGTGCTGCAGGAAGAGTAATACAGAGCAAGACCACCTCGTTCAGTGTATAACAGTAGTGGTGGTGCTGCGGAAGAGTAATACAGAGAGACAAGACCACCTTGTTCAGTGTATAACAGTAGTGGTGGTGCTGCAGGAAGAGTAATACAGAGAACAAGACCACCTCGTTCAGTGTATAACAGTAGTGGTGGTGCTGCAGGAAGAGTATAATACAGAGAGACAGACCACCTCGTTCAGTGTATAACAGTAGTGGTGGTGCTGCAGGAAGAGTAATACAGAGAGACAAGACCACCTTGTTCAGTGTATAACAGTAGTGGTGGTGCTGCAGGAAGAGTAATACAGAGAACAAGACCACCTCGTTCAGTGTATAACAGTAGTGGTGGTGCTGCAGGAAGAGTAATACAGAGAGACAAGACCACCTTGTTCAGTGTATAACAGTAGTGGTGGTGCTGCAGGAAGAGTAATACAGAGGACAAGACCACCTCGTTCAGTGTATAACAGTAGTGGTGGTGCTGCAGGAAGAGTAATACAGAGACAAGACCACCTCGTTCAGTGTATAACAGTAGTGGTGGTGCTGCAGGAAAGAGTAATACAGAGAGACAAGACCACCTCGTTCAGTGTATAACAGTAGTGGTGGTGCTGCAGGAAAAATAATACAGAGAGACAAGACCACCTCGTTCAGTGTATAACAGTAGTGGTGGTGCTGCAGGAAGAGTAATACAGAGAGACAAGACCACCTCGTTCAGTGTATAACAGTAGTGGTGGTGCTGCAGGAAAGTATAATACAGAGAGACAAGACCACCTCGTTCAGTGTATAACAGTAGTGGTGGTGCTGCAGGAAAGAGTAAATACAGAGAGACAAGACCACCTCGTTCAGTGTATAACAGTAGTGGTGGTGCTGCAGGAAAGAGTAATACAGAGACAAGACCACCTTGTTCAGTGTATAACAGTAGTGGTGGTGCTGCAGGAAAGTAATACAGAGAGACAAGACCACCTCGTTCAGTGTATAACAGTAGTGGTGGTGCTGCAGGAAGAGTAATACAGAGAGACAAGACCACCTTGTTCAGTGTATAACAGTAGTGGTGGTGCTGCAGGAAAGTAATACAGAGAGACAAGACCACCTTGTTCAGTGTATAACAGTAGTGGGTGGTGCTGCAGGAAGAGTAATAGGACAGGGGAGACCAAAAAAAACCAAAACCTTGTTCAGTGTATAACAGTAGTGGTGGTGCTGCAGGAAGAGTAATACAGAGAGACAAGACCACCTCGTTCAGTGTATAACAGTAGTGGTGGGTGCTGCAGGAAGAAGTAATACAGAAAAACAAGACCACCTTGTTCAGTGTATAACAGTAGGGGTTTGGTGCTGCAGGAAGAGTAATACAGAGAGACAAGACCACCTCGTTCAGTGTATAACAGTAGTGGTGGTGCTGCGGGAAGAGTAATACAGAGAACAAGACCACCTTGTTCAGTGTATAACAGTAGTGGTGGTGCTGCAGGAAGAGTAATACAGAGAGACAAGACCACCTCGTTCAGTGTATAACAGTAGTGGTGGTGCTGCAGGAAGAGTAATACAGAGAGACAAGACCACCTCGTTCAGTGTATAACAGTAGTGGTGGTGCTGCAGGAAGAGTAATACAGAGACAAGACCACCTCGTTCAGTGTATAACAGTAGTGGTGGTGCTGCAGGAAGAGTATAATAAGGCCCCCAGAGAGGACAAGGGAAAAACCACCCCTCGTTCAGTGTATAACAGTAGTGGTGGTGCTGCAGGAAAAGAGTATAATACAGGGGAGACAAGACCACCTCGTTCAGTGTATAACAGTAGTGGTGGTGCTGCAGGAAAGAGTATAATACAGAGAACAAGACCACCTCGTTCAGTGTATAACAGTAGTGGTGGTGCTGCAGGGAAAAGAAAAGTATAATAGGGGCCGAGAGACAAGACCACCTTGTTCAGTGTGGTATTTTCATTTCTTTTATAGCACTTTGCTTCTCAAGGCTGACTTACTTTAAGTTTTGACACTTTTTAAGTTTTTTTTTTTATGTTTTCGACCCCCTGTGCCTTCCTTCACTTCTTTCTTTTTCTTCATTCCTTCCTATACTACCTTTACTTCACTTCTTTCTTTTCTTACCCTGTTTCCTATTATTCTTTCATTCCCTTCTTCATATCATTCTTTAATGCTCTTCTTTCTACCCTATCTTCACCTATATTTCTTCTCTCCTTCCTTCCTTCTAATAATGCCAAGATGTGGGTAGGATTTTATTATTATTATTATTATTTTTTTATTATTATTTTTTTTTTTTTTTTTTTTTTTTTTTTTTTTTTTTATTATTATTATTATTATTATTATCTAGAGATAGTTTCAGGGGAAAGCCCTCCCCAGTCCGGATTCAGATCAGGCCTTCCTGTGGATGGCCTGCCCAAACCATTGTTGTTCTCTCTGAACTTTCTCTTCTAGTTCTTGTAAACAGACTGGGAAAGAGATGCAAATGACAGGCAATCCAAGTGTGATGTACTCTCTCTCTCTCTCTCTCTCTCTCTCTCTCTCTCTCTCTCTCTCTCTCTCTCTCTCTCTCTCTCTCTCTCTCTCTTTTTTTTTTTTTTTTTTTTTTTTTTAATATACTGTGCTCAGACTCAGAACATTCAATATCCAATTTCCTCTCATTCTCTGTTATGAAAGAACGAGCTATTTTTTGTGTGTAATGTTCCATCCTGGATTGTTGTGAACCCTTGGTGCCCACCACTACCCCACCACTACTCCCCCACTACCACCACCACTACCACCAACACTCCACCACCAACACTCCACCCACCACCACTCCACCACCCCTCCACCACCACTCTACCACCACTCCACCACCACTCCACCACCACTCCACCACCACTACCCACCACCACTACCACCACCCCACCACCCACCACTACCACCACCACTCCACCACCACTACCACCACCACTACCACCACCACTACCACCACCACAACACTCCACCACCACTACCACCACCAACACCTTCCACCACCACTACTACCCCAACACTACCCCACTACCACCACCACTACCACCACCACCAACACTACCACCCCAACACTCCACCACCAACACTACCACCACCACATTACCACCACCAACACTCCACCACAACACTCCACCACCAAACTCCACCACCAACACTCCACCACCCCCTTTACCACCACTACCACCACCACTCTCCATCACTCCACCACCACTCTCCACCACACTACTACCACCACTCCACCACCAACACCCCCCCCTCTGCCACCACTACCACCACTACTCCACCACCATCCTCCACCACTACCATCACTACCACCACCACCGCCCCACCACCCACCACCAACACTACCACCACCAACACTACCACCACCAGCACTACCACACCAACACTACCCCCCCAAACACTCCACACCCCCACTACCACCCCCACTCCCCACCACACTCCACCACCCCCTGTACCCCACTCCACCACCACTACACCATCACTACCACCACCACTACTACCCCCCACAACTACTACCACCACCCTCCCAAACCCCCAAACCTTTCACCACCACTCCCACCACTACCACCACCAACACCCACCACTACCACCCCCCTACTCCATCACTACCCCACCACTACCACCACCCTCCACCACCACCAACACTACCACCACCCCTACCCCACCACACTACCACCACCCATTGCCCCACCAGCACTACCCCCCCAAACACTCCACCCCCAAACACTACCACCACCAACACTACCACCCCACACTACCACCACCAACATTACCCCCCAACACTCCACCAACACTACCACCAACACTACCCCCCACATTGCACCACTCCACCCACTCTCCATCCTACCACCACCACTACTCCACCACACTACTCCACCACCCTACCACCAACCCCCCACCACTACTCCACCACTACCCTACTCCACCACCAACACTCCAACTCCACCACCACTACTACCACCACTCCACCACCACTACCACCACCACCACCCACCCCCACCACCACCCACCACCCTACTCCACCACTCTCCACCACTCCACCACCTCACCACCACTCCCCACTACCCCCCCCTCCCACCACTCCACCCTCCACCACCACTACTACCACCACTACCCCCACTACCACTCCCACTCCCCACCACCCCCCCTCCCCACTACCAAAACCCTATTCCACCACTCCCCCTACCACCACCACTCTACCACCATTCACCACCACTACTACCATCACTACCACCACCACTACTACCACCATCACTACTACCACCCCAACACTACCACCACTACCACCACCACTACTACCACCACTACCACCACCACTACCACCACCACTACTACCACCACTACCACCACCACTACCACCACCACTACTACCACCATTACTACCACCACTACTACCACCACTACACAGGTGGATGTTTTTCTGTAGTTCAGTTGAGAGAAACGGTGAAGAGAAGGAGAGAGAGAGACCATGATGATGGTCTAGGCACCATGATGGTAACGCTGGAGCAGTGGTAAGAATTAATGGGAAAGTGTTGGTACCTTGGGACGAAGTTGATCCTTGGGGTGAAATTTGTCTCCAAACTGATCATGAAAAACTACCTTGACAATAGAGGTTGCAAGAACCTGTATGAGGCACAAGTACGCTCACACCTCCCCTCCCCCTCTCATCTGCGACTGCTTGACAGAGTAGAGAACAGAGCAAGACGACTCATCTCTCGCCTGGACCCATCCTGGATAGATCTGTCATTCCAGCAGATCCTTCAACACAGGAGGGATGTGGGTAGCCTTACTGTTATGTACAAGACCAACATTGTCAAAGTACCACACTTGTCTCCACTTCGAGGACAGGAGAAGTAGCTTCTACCAAAGACGGGCAGCCAGCAGCAACTTCACTCTGACTGTAACCTTCATCTGAGATCATTTATTCCCAGGATGACTCGAGTCTGGAACATGTTCGTACAACATAATAATGTCAACGAAATAAAGTCAGTTGATCAAATAAAAATTTCGGCCCAGATGGCTCCAGGCCCCTTCATCCTGTTCCATACCTGTATGTCTCAAACAATAACAAGGCTTTTAAATGAGCTGATGTGGTACAACTCTTAGCTTTAAATAAAGTTAGGAACTTTAACCTAACCTTGTAAAACACTGGGGGGGGGGGAGAGAGGGGAGGAGAGAGAGAAAAGGGGGGGAGAGAGGAGAGGGAAGGGAGAGAGAGAGAGAGAGAGAGAGGGAGGAGAGAGGGAGTGAGGAGAGAGAGAGAGAGAGAGGGAGAGAGAGGGAGAGAGAGAGAGAGAGAAAACAGTATACCAAGCTTCTTATCCCACATCAACTTTCACCCCTACCCCTCCACCCTTCCATCCCCCTCCACCCGCTCCCCCCCACTCCCTCCACCACCCTCTTCCCCAACCCCCACCATCCTCTCCACCACCCCCTACCATCCCCACCCCAGCACCAACACCCCAACACCCAGCAGGTCACACTATGATACTGTCAGGTGGTGCAGGTCACACTATGATACTGTCAGGTGGTGCAGGTCACACTATGATACTTTAGGTGGTGCAGGTCACCTATGATACTGTCAGGTGGTGCAGGTCACACTATGATACTGTCAGGTGGTGCAGGTCACACTATGATACTGTCAGGTGGTGCAGGTCACACTATGATACTGTCAGGTGGTGCAGGTCCACTATGATACTGTCAGGTGGTGCAGGTCACACTATGATCTGTCAGGTGGTGCAGGTCACTAAATATGATACTGTCAGGTGGTGCAGGTCCCCTATGATACTGTCAGGTGGTGCAGGTCACACTATGATACTGTCAGGTGGTGCAGGTCCCCTATGATACTGTCAGGTGGCAGGTCACATATTTTTTGTCCAGCGGTCTCTGGATTCATCATAGGATCCAGAGAACACGTTAGTGTGGGGAGAGTGAACACGTGAAGTGTGGGGAGAGTGAACACGTGAAGTGTGAGGAGGTGAACACGTGTAGTGTGAGGGAGAGTGAACACGTGTAGTGTGAGGGAGAGTGAACACGTGTAGTGTGAGGGAGTGTGAAAACGTGTAGTGGGGAGAGTGAACACGTGTAGTGTGAGGGAGGATGAACACGTGAAGTGTGAGGGGAGAGTGAACACGTGTAGTGGGAGAGTGAAACGTGTAGTGTGAGGGTGAACACGTGTAGTGTGAGGGGGAGTGAACACGTGTAGTGTGAGGGAGAGTGATGGGGGAAAACATGTAGTGTGAGGGAGAGTGAACACGTGTAGTGTGAGGGGAGTGAACACGTGTAGTGTAAGGGAGAGTGAACACGTGTAGTGTGAGGGAGAGTGGCACTGTAACGTGGGGATACCCCCTCACGTTAGGTGAGTACACAGGTGGTACAATTGGGTGAGTACAGCTATATGGGGTACACTGGTGAGTACACAGGTGAGTACAGTTAGGTGAGTACACAGGTGAGTACACAGGTGAGTGCAGCTAGGTGAGTACACAGGTGAGTACACGGTGAGTACAGCTAGGTGAGTAAAAGGTGAGTACACAGGTGAGTACACAGGTGAGTACAGCTAGGTGAGTACACAGGTGAGTAAAAGGTGAGTACAGCTAGGTGAATACACAGGTGAGTACACAGGTGAGTACAGGTGAGTACAGCTTGGTGAGTACACAGGTGAGTACACAGGTGAGTACAGTTAGGTGAGTACAGGTGAGTAAAAGGTGGTACAGCTAGGTGATACAGGTGAGTACAGCTAGGGTGAGTACACAGGTGAGTACACAGGTGAGTACACAGGTGAGTACACAGGTGAGTACACAGGTGAGTACAGCTAGGTGAGTACGCGGTGAGTACACAGGTGAGTCACAGGTGAGTACACGGTGAGTACAGCTAGGTGAGTACACAGGTGAGTACAGCGAGGTGAGTACAGCCAGGTGAGTACACAGGTGACTCAGCCTGGAACAAGAAAGGCAGCTTTAATGATATTGTTTTATATTTAACTCTTTATCGACCTGAAGACCTTGTTTGTGTGTGTGTGTGTGTGTGTGTACTCACCTAGTTGTGGTTGCAGGGTCGTGTCACAGCTCCTGGCCCCGTGTGTGTGTGTATGTGTGTGTGTGTGTGTGTGTGTGTGTGTGTGTTCAGACATAATCTTATTTACATATGACTGGACATACAAGGCAGGTCCTTGTCAAAACCAGCAGAATGATGGATAAACACATCAACTCCAGGCTGTGGGACTGATCACCTCAAACACCTCCCATCTCCCACCTTTCTCTACACCGGACTGAAGAACCCACTGAATGGTGGAACGTTTACAGAATAGAGATTCCCAAATATTGCACAAGTGCCTCTATAATCACCTCAGGTACTAACCCAGCCCTTTTCACTCATGTATTTGTCTAAATCTCTTTCTAAACCACCAGGGTTCTAGCCTCTGTCACCCTACCTGGGAGAGAGTTCCGGGGGTCGGCCGCGGCCCGGTCTGTGACCCTACTCGACAGATTGCTCCACGTATCAAAACTCTCTTAGAAAAGCAGTATACTTACCTGCGTCCTTTCTAAACCTAAATTTATCTAATTTAAAACCGATATTCCTGGCTGTTACTTGATTCTACATCTCAGTTTTATTTGCGTATTGCTGTAACGGGGTTGCGTCTTTGCTGTAACGGTGTTGCGTCTGTTGCTGTAGCCACGGTGTTGCTCTGTTGCTGTAAACCCGGTGTTGCTGTAGCCACGGTGTTGCTTTTGGGGGTTTTTTCTGTAGCCACAGTGTTGCTCTGTTGCTGTAGCCACGGTGCTGCTGTTGTTGCTGTAGCCACGGTGTTGTTGCTGTAGCCACGGTGTTGTTGCTGTAGCCACGGGTTTTTCTGTAACGGGGTTTGTTGCTGAGCCACGGTGTTG
>WNWK01007900.1:0-80000 GCA_009830355.1 Cherax destructor
GTTGCTCCATAAAAAAACTTATCTAAGTTCATGTTATCATAGTGGGTTATAGATCACTCAGGCTTCAATTGCATTCGTATAACATTCAGTTTCATTATTTACTTCTCCTAATATACTAATCTAGACACAGTTACATCAAAGTTATATTCCACATTTTACTTAAGGGTAATTTTCTTGGCTAACTTTCAACATCATGAAGGGTAATCTAATGTGAGATGGAATCAACAATTGTACATTAATTCCTTTTTCCGAATTTTGAGTATCTACATCTGGCTTCTCCGGTGAGTATGTTGTTAGTCATTATGTGAGTTAAGAGCCTTCAGTGATGACATATAACCAATAATAATTTTGGAGTCAAGCTCAGTGTCATAACTTAAGCACCACTGGGATGGCAAACAATCACTTGAAGTGTAGACGCCAGTTGTTAATTCTTACGTCTAACTGAACGAAGTTCCTACGTTCCTAACTAGGGAGGTGGCAACAAGAACAGTGTATATAACTTGGAGAAATTATTACTAACAGGGAAAATTTCTTCTTGAGCAGTTGCTTTAACAAGTGATTTAAGGAAGGAATTACTAGTAATAAGCATCTTGGGAGGGTCTTGCTGGTACGTGATTAAATGAGGACATCATCTTGTTGTCTACACTGATACAGTTCATGCAGGTTACAACATTAAATATAAATGCTTGTTTTCACAATCCATTTAGATATATGTGTATTTACTTCTAGACATTTAGTAATATTTGCAGTGATATTGTCTGTTTAATTTCTAAACATTCTAATACCAAGTACTTTCTAATTCCAAGTACTTTCTAATACCAAGTACATTCTAATACCAAGTGCATTCTAATCCAAGTACATTCTTCATCTCAGTAATGTTGAGAACAATCTAAATGCACGGAAGCCTTCATTAGTACAAGGTTTCATCCAGAGGGACACGGGAGGAGAGGCTTCGTCAAGTACAAATGGAACACAAGAATAATGCTTCCAAATGTTACACTGGTGAAGCATCAGTGGAGCATCAGTGGACATCAGTGGAGCATCAGTGAAGCATCAGTGGAGCATCAGTGGAGCATCAGGGAGCATCAGTGGAGCATCAGTGGAGCATCAGTGGAGCATCAGTGGAGCATCAGTGGAGCATCAGGAAGCATCAGTGAAGCATCAGTGGACATCAGTGGAGCATCAGGGAAGCATCAGTGAAGCATCAGTGGAGCATCAGTGGAGCATCAGGAAGCATCAGTGAAGCATCAGGGAAGCATCAGTGGAGCATCAGGGAAGCATCAGTGAAGCATCAGTGAAGCATCAGTGGAGCATCAGTGGAGCATCAGTGGAGCATCAGTGAAGCATCAGTGGAGCATCAGTGGAGCATCAGGGAAGCATCAGTGAAGCATCAGGGAAGCATCAGTGGAGCATCAGGAAGCATCAGTGAAGCATCAGGAAGCATCAGTGAAGCATCAGTGAAGCATCAATGAAGCATCAGTGAAGCATCAGGAAGCATCAGTGAAGCATCAGTGAAGAATCAGTGAAGCATCAGTGAAGCATCAGGGAAGCATCAGTGAAGCATCAGTGAAGCATCAGTGAAGCATCAGTGAAGCATCAGGGAAGCATCAGTGAAGCATCAGTGAAGCATCAGGGAAGCATCAGGGAAGCATCAGTGAAGCATCAGTGTAGCATCAGGGAAGCATCAGGGAAGCATCAGTGAAGCATCAGTGAAGCATCAGTGAAGCATCAGTGAAGCATCAGGAAGCATCAGGGAACATCAGTGAGCATCAGTGAAGCATCAGGAAGCATCAGTGAAGCATCAGTGAACATCAGTGAAGCATCAGTGAAGCATCAGTGAAGCATCAGGAAGCATCAGTGAAGTATCAGTGAAGCATCAGTGAAGCATCAGGGAAGCATCAGTGAAGCATCAGTGAAGCATCAGTGAAGCATCAGGGAAGCATAAGTGAAGCATCAGAGGAGCATCAGTGAAGCATCAGTGAAGCAGGGAAGCTTCAGTGAACATCAGGAAGCATCAGGGAAGCATCAGTGAAGCATCAGTGAAGCATCAGTGAAGCATCAGGGAAGCATCAGAGGAGCATCAGGAAGCATCAGTGAAGATCAGGAAGCATCAGGGAGCATCAGTGAAGCATCAGAGGAGCATCAGTGAAGCATCAGAGGAGCATCAGTGAAGCATCAGGAAGCATCAGTGAAGCATCAGTGAAGCATCAGTGAAACATCAGGGGGCATCAGTGAAGCATCAGGGAGCATCAGGAAGCATCAGTGAAGCATCAGTGAGCATCAGGGAGCATCAGGAAGCATCAGTGAAGCATCAGGAAGCATCAGGGAAGCATCAGGGAGCATCAGGAAGCATCAGTGAAGCACCAGTGAAGCATCAGTGAAGCATCAGTGAAGCATCAAATGAGCATCAGTGAAGCACAAGTGAAGCATCAGGGAAGCATCAGTGAAGCATCAGATAAGCATCAGGGAAGCATCAGGGAAGCATCAATGAAGCATCAGGAAGCATCAGGAAGCATCGGGAAGCATCAGTGAAGCATCAGTGGAGCATCAGTGGAGCATCAGTGAATCATCGTGAAGCATCAGTGAAGCATCAGGGAAGCATCAGTGAAGCATCAGTGAAGCATCAGGGGAGCATCAGTGAAGCATCAGAGGAGCATCAGTGAAGCATCAGGAGCATCAGTGAACATCAGAGGAGCATCAGTGAAGCATCAGAGGAGCATCAGTGAAGCATCAGAGGAGCATCAGTGAAGCATCAGGGAAGCATCAGTGAAGCATCAGTGAAGCATCAGTGAACATCAGGGGAGCATCAGTGAAGCATCAGGGGAGCATCAGGGAAGCATCAGTGAAGCATCAGTGAAGCATCAGGGGAGCATCAGTGAAGCATCAGTGAAGCATCAGGAAGCATCAGTGAAGTATCAGTGAAGCATCAGGAAGCATCAGGGAAGCATCAGGGAAGCATCAATGAAGCATCAGGGAAGCATCAGGGAAGCATCAGGGAAGCATCAGTGAAGCATCAGTGGAGCATCAGTGGAGCATCAGTGAATCATCAGTGAAGCATCAGTGAAGCATCAGGGAGCATCAGTGAAGCATCAGTGAAGCATCAGAGGAGCATCAGTGAAGCATCAGAGGAGCATCAGTGAAGCATCAGGGAAGCATCAGTGAAGCATCAGAGGAGCATCAGTGAAGCATCAGAGGAGCATCAGTGAAGCATCAGAGGAGCATCAGTGAAGCATCAGGGAAGCATCAGTGAAGCATCAGTGAAGCATCAGTGAAACATCAGGGGAGCATCAGTGAAGCATCAGGGGAGCATCAGGGAAGCATCAGTGAAGCATCAGTGAAGCATCAGGGGAGCATCAGTGAAGCATCAGTGAAGCATCAGGGAAGCATCAAGGAAGCATCAGTGAAGCATCAGGGAAGCATCAGTGAAGCACCAGTGAAGCATCAGTGAAGCATCAGTGAAGCATCAAAGGAGCATCATTGAAGCACCAGTGAAGCATCAGGGAAGCATCAGTGAAGCATCAGTGAAGCATCAGGGAAGCATCAGGTAAGCATCAGTGAAGCATCAGGGAAGCATCAGGGAAGCATCAGGGAAGCATCAGTGAAGCATCAGTGAAGCATCAGTGAAACATCAGGGGAGCATCAGTGAAGCATCAGGGAAGCATCAGTGAAGCATCAGTGAAGCATCAATGAAGCATCAGGGAAGCATCAGTGAAGCATCAGGGAAGCATCAGGGAAGCATCAGTGAAGCATCAGTGAAACATCAGTGAAGCATCAGTGAAGCATCAGTGAAGCATCAGTGAAGCATCAGGGAAGCATCAATGAAGCATCAGTGAAGCATCAGTGAAGCATCAGTGAAGCATCAGGGAAGCATCAGTGAAGCATCAAAAGAGCATCAGTGAAGCACCAGTGAAGCATCAGGGAAGCATCAGTGAAGCATCAGTGAAGCATCAGGGAAGCATCAGGGAAGCATCAGTGAAGCATCAGTGGAGCATTAGTGAAGCATCAGGGAAGCATCAGGGAAGCATCAGTATAGCATCAGTATAGCATTAGTGGAGCATCAGTGAAGCATCAGTGGAGCATAGCAGGTTTACTGGCTCACGTTAGTATGTGAAACCGTTGTGATTCCGACCTCTGCCCAGGGTGCCACAGTGTCACACCCCAGGGTGCCAGAGTGTCACACTCCAGGGTGCGACAGTGTCACACCCCAGGATGCCACAGTATCACACCCCAGGGTGCCACAGTGTCACACCCCAGAGTGCCACAGTGTCACACCCCAGTGTACCACAGTGTCACACTCCCGGGTGCCACAGTGTCACACCCCAGGATGCCACAGTATCACACCCCAGGGTGCCAGAGTGTCACACTCCAGGGTGCCACATTGTCACACCCCAGGGTGCCACAGTGTCACACCCCAGAGTGCCACAGTGTCACACCCCAGTGTACCACAGTGTCACACTCCAGGGTGCCACAGTGTCACACTCCAGGGTGCCACAGTGTCACACCCTAGGGTGCCAGCCACAATGTTCTGCTTCCCTAGAGTGGAGTACAAGTATCGCATCTCACAGTGAGAATATACACGTTAATATATATTTGTGGCAGCTGTCAAATACCTGGAAAACTGCCAAGTGTCTCCAATTTACAAACCAGTGAAATGGATCCAATCAATTCTAATAGACTACTGCTAACCAATATACTAATTTAGTTGTGCAAACTTTCTTGAACACGTCGGCCGTCTCCCGCTGAGGTAGTGTGACACAAAAAGTGAAAACACTTTCACCATCGTTCATACAGTCACCGTCTTCTTTCCTGTGGCGTGCTGACATCACGGTTCAACATCCCCGCTTCGCATTTAAAGTAAAAACAGACACACACACACGAGGCAACCAGCACATTTGTCAAGACTGATGGACTTAATACATAAGGGACTGATTACCTCAAACTCCTTCCCATGTTCAACCGTTCTTCTCTGTACTGGACTGATGAAGCCACTGGCTGGTAAAACGTTTCCATAATAAAGATTCGCAAGTGTTGCACAAGTCTGGTTATTCAACCAACACACTGCTCAAAGACAGCAAATCATATTTCAGGAATCACACAGAGTTACATGACTGAGTGAAGGAAATGAATGAGCAAACATAGAGATGGGCAGACTGCACCTTCCTGGACTGTAAGAAAGCATTCAACACAGTACAACATGAGTTGTAAATACAGTGGGAAGAGCTAGAGGACACACGATGTGGATGAACTCCATTCTCTCCGCCACGATACTCAAAGTTGAAGAGGCTGGTCCAAGAGCTAAAGCTCAACTCACGGAAATTGAACTAAGCAATTATGCTAGTAGGCTACATAAATTTGAATGGGTGTAGTGTAGAGTGACGTAGCTGGAGCAGCGACCAGGGCAACTTATGACCTGGCTGCAGGCGCTTCTCTAGCCAATTACATGTTGTAAGTGTAACTGGTGATGACGGTGGTGACCACAAACTGTTGTTCACGAGGCCTCGACCTGTGTGTGTGTACTCACCTATTTGTACTCACCTATTTGTGGTTGCAGGGGTCGATTCAAAGCTCCTGGCCCCGTATCTTCACTGATTGCTACTAGGTCCTCTCTCTCCCTGCTCCATGAGCTTTATCAAACCTCGTCTTAAAACTATGTATGGTTCCTGCCTCCACTACGTCACTTTCTAGGCTATTCCACTTCCTGACAACTCTATGACTGAAGAAATACTTCCTAACATCCCTTTGACTCATAGGAGTTTTCAACTTCCAATTGTGACCCCTTGTTTCTGTGTCCCCTCTCTGGAACACCTTGTCTCTGTCCACCTTATCTATTCCTTATCTATTCCTCTAGTATCGTCAGGCCGATTTTCCTTAACCTTTCTTCGTAGGACAATCCCCTTAGCTCTGGGACTAGTCTTGTTGCAAACCTTTGCATTTTCTCTAGTTTCTTGACGTGCTTGACCGTATACTGCAGCAGTTATCTGATTGATGTGTGCCTCAGGAGATGTGCTCGGTATTATACTCACCCCAAGATCTTTTTCCTTGAGTGAGGTTTGCAGTCTTTGGCCACCTAGACTATACTCTGTCTGCGGTCTTCTTTGCCCTTCCCCGATCTTCATGACTTTACATTTGGCAGGGTTAATTTCAAGGAGCCAGTTACTGGACCAGGCTTGTAGCCTGTCCAGGTCTCTTTGTAGTCCTGCCTGATCCTCGACTGATTTAATTCTTCTCATTAACTTCACATCATCTGCAAACAGGGACACTTCTGAGTCTATCCCTTCCGTTATGTCATTCACATATACCAAAAACAGTACAGGTCCTAGGACTGACGCCTGTGGAGCCCCACTCGTCACAGGTGCCTACTCTGACACCTCGTCACGTACCATGACTCGTTGTTGCCTCCCTCTCAGATATTCTCTGATCCATTGCAGTGCCTTTCCTGTTACGTGTGCCTGTTCCTCTAGCTTTTGCATTAAACTCTTGTGAGGAACTGTGTCGAACGCCTTCTTGCAGTCCAAGAAAATGCAGTATATCTGTTACCTTGTCATAAAACTCCAGTAGGTTTGTGACACAGGATTTTCCTTCAATGAAACCGTGCTGGTTGTCGTTTATAAGCTTGTGTCTTTCTAGGTGCTCCACCACTCTCCTCCTGATGATCTTCTCCATGACTTTGCATATTATACACGTCAGTGACACAGGTCTGTAGTTTAATGCCTCGTGTCTGTCTCCTTTCTTAAAATTTGGGACTACATTTGCCATCTTCCACACCTCAGGAAGTTGCGCAGTTTCAATGGATGTGTTGAAGATTTTTGTTAATGTGTGTGTGTGTGTGTGTACTCACCTAATTGTGGTTGCAGGGGTCGAGACTCAGCTCCTGGCCCCGCCTCTGCACTGTCCGCTACTGGGTCTCTGCTCTCCCTGCTCCGTGAGCTCTATCATACCTTGTCTTAAAACTATGTATGGTTCCCGCCTCCACTATATCGTTCGCTAAACTATTCCACTTCCTAACTACTCTATGGCTGAAGAATTGCTTCCTAACATCCCTCTGAGTCTTCAGCTTCCAGTTGTGTCCCCTTGTTTCTGTGTTTCCTCTCTGGAACATCCTGTCACTATCTACCTTGTCGATTCCCCGCAGTATTTTGTATGTCGTTATCATGTCTCCTCTAACCCTTCTGTCCTCCAGTGTTGTTAGTCCTATTTCCCTCAACCTTTCTTCATAAGGCAGTCCCCTGAGTTGTGGAACTAGCCTTGTCGCAAACCTTTGCACCTTCTCTAATTTCTTGACGTGCTTGACCAGGTGTGGGTTCCAGACTGGTGCTGCATATTCTAGTATGGGCCTGACGTATACGGTATACAGTGTCTTGAACGATTCCTTGTTAAGGTGTGTGTGTGTGTGTGTGTGTGTGTGTGTACTCACCTAGTTGTACTCACCTAGTTGTGGTTGCAGGGGTCGATTCATAGCTCCTGGCCCCGCCTCTTCACTGGCCGCTACTGGGTCACCCTCCCTGCGCCATGAGCTTTATCATACCTCTTCTTAAAGCATGTATGGAGCCTGCCTCACTACATCGCTCCCATACTATTCCACTTCCCGACCACTCTGGACTGAAGAAATACTTCTAACATCTCTGTGATTCATCTGAGTCTTCAACTTCCAACTGTGTCCCCTTGTTGCTGTGTCCCATCTCTGGAACATTCTGTCTCTATCCACTTTGTAAATTCTTCTCAGTATCTTATATGTTGTTATCATGTCCCCCCTATCCCTCCTGTCCTCCAGTGTCGTCAGGGCGATTTCCCTTAACCTCTCCTCGTAGGACATACCCCCTTTGCTCCGGGACTAGTCTTGTTGCAAACCTTTGCACTTTCTCGAGCTTCTTCCCTACTTGGCTAGTGTGGGTTCCAAACTGGTGCTGCATACTCCAGTATGGGCAACGTACACAGTGTACAGGGTCCTGAACAATTCTTTATTAAGATGTCGGAATGTTGTTCTTAGGTTTGCTAGGCGCCCATATGCTGCAGCAGTTATTTGGTTGATGTGCGCCTCAGGAGATGTACCTGGTGTTATACTCACCCCAAGGTGTGTGTGTGTGTGTGTGTGTGTGTGAGTGTGTGTGTGTGTGTGTGTGTGTGTGAGTGTGTGTGTGTGTGAGCAACCCTCACTACAGTTACTGACTCCACCTGTACTGCCTTCACCGTCACCAATCAAGCTACTGCCTTCACCGTCACCAATAACAAGCTACTGCCTTCACCGTCACTACTAACAAGCTACTACCTTCACCGTCACTACTAACAAGCTACTGCCTTCACCGTCACCACTAACAAGCTACTGCCTTCACCGTCACTACTAACAAGCTACTGCCTTCACCGTCACCACTAACAAGCTACTGCCTTCACCGTCACTACTAACAAGCTACTACCTTCACCGTCACTACTAACAAGCTACTGCCTTCACCGTCACCACTAACAAGCTACTGCCTTCACCGTCACCACTAACAAGCCACTACCTTCACCGTCACCACTAACAAGCCACTACCTTCACCGTCACCACTAACAAGCTACTACCTTCACCGTCACCACTAACAAGCTACTACCTTCACCGTCACCACTAACAAGCTACTACCTTCACCGTCACCACTAACAAGCTACTGCCTTCACCGTCACCACTAACAAGCTACTACCTTCACCGTCACCACTAACAAGCTACTACCTTCACCGTCACCACTAACAAGCTACTGCCTTCACCGTCACCACTAACAAGCTACTGCCTTCACCGTCACCACTAACAAGCTACTGCCTTCACCGTCACCACTAACAAGCTACTGCCTTCACCGTCACCACTAACAAGCTACTGCCTTCACCGTCACCACTAACAAGCTACTGCCTTCACCGTCACCACTAACAAGCTACTGCCTTCACCGTCACCACTAACAAGCTACTGCCTTCACCGTCACCACTAACAAGCTACTGCCTTCACCGTCACCACTAACAAGCCACTACCTTCACCGTCACCACTAACAAGCTACACACAGCTACAGTCAACAACTCGGCAGACAGTATAAAGTAGGTAGATAATAATATCCAGTGTTTGGCTCGCCCACCTACCACTGTAAACAAAGTAATAATATCCAGTGTTTGGCTCGCCCACCTACCACTGTCAACAAAGTAATAATATCCAGTGTTTGGCTCGCCCACCTACCACTGTAAACAATGTAATAATATCCAGTGTCTGGCTCGCCCACCTACCACTGTAAACAAAGTAATAATATCCAGTGTTTGGCTCGCCCACCTACCACTGTAAACAAAGTAATAATTTCCAGTGTCTGGCTCGCCCCCCTACCACTGTAAACAAAGTAATAATACCCAGTCTCTGGCTCGCCCACCTACCACTGTAAACAAAGTAATAATATCCAGTGTTTGGCTCGCCCACCTACCACTGTAAACAAAGTAATAATATCCAGTCTCTGGCTCGCCCACCTACCACTGTAAACAAAGTAATAATATCCAGTGTTTGGCTCCCCACCTACCACTGTAAACAAAGTAATAATATCCATTGTTTGGCTCGCCCACCTACCACTGTAAACAAAGTAATAATATCCAGTGTCTGGCTCGCCCACCTACCACTGTAAACAAAGTAATAATACCCAGTGTTTGGCTCGCCCACCTACCACTGTAAACAAAGTAATAATATCCAGTGTTTGGCTGCCCACCTACCACTGTAAACAAAGTAATAATATCCAGTGTCTGGCTCCCACCTACCACTGTAAACAAAGTAATAATACCCAGTGTTTGGCTCGCCCACCTACCACTGTAAACAAAGTAATAATATCCAGTGTTTGGCTCGCCCACCTACCACTGTAAACAAAGTAATAATATCCAGTGTCTGGCTGCCCACCTACCACTGTAAACAAAGTAATAATACCCAGTGTTTGGCTCGCCCACCTACCACTGTAAACAAAGTAATAATATCCAGTGTTTGGCTCGCCCACCTACCACTGTAAACAAAGTAATAATATCCAGTGTCTGGTTCGCCCACCTACCACTGTAAACAAAGTAATAATACCCAGTCTCTGGCTCGCCCATTTACCACTGTAAACAAAGTAATAATATCCAGTGTTTGGCTCGCCCACCTACCACTGTAAACAAAGTAATAATATCCAGTCTCTGGCTCGCCCACCTACCACTGTAAACAAAGTAATAATACCAGTGTTTGGCTCGCCCACCTACCACTGTAAACAAAGTAATAATATCCAGTTCTGGCTCGCCCACCTACCACTGTAAACAAAGTAATATACCCAGTGTTTGGCTCGCCCTCCTACCACTGTAAACAAAGTAATAATATCCAGTGTTTGGCTCGCCCACCTACCACTGTAAACAAAGTAATAATATCCAGTGTCTGGCTCGCCCACCTACCACTGTAAACAAAGTAATAATACCCAGTGTTTGGCTCGCCCACCTACCACTGTAAACAAAGTAATAATACCCAGTGTTTGGCTGCCCACCTACCACTGTAAACAAAGTAATAATACCCAGTGTTTGGCTCGCCCACCTACCACTGTAAACAAAGTAATAATACCCAGTGTTTGGCTCGCCCACCTACCACTGTAAACAAAGTAATAACCCAGTGTTTGGCTGCCACCTACCACTGTAAACAAAGTAATAATACCCAGTGTTTGGCTCGCCCACCTACCACTGTAAACAAAGTAATAATACCCAGTGTTTGGCTCGCCCACCTACCACTGTAAACAAAGTAATAATATCCAGTGTCTGCTGCCCACCTACCACTGTAAACAAAGTAATAATACCCAGTGTCTGGTTCTCCCACCTACCACTGTAAACAAAGTAATAATACCCAGTGTCTGGCTCGCCCACCTACCACTGTAAACAAAGTAATAATACCCAGTGTTTGGCTCGCCCACCTACCACTGTAAACAAAGTAATAATACCCAGTGTTTGGCTCGCCCACCTACCACTGTAAACAAAGTAATAATACCCAGTGTTTGGCTCGCCCACCTACCACTGTAAACAAAGTAATAATACCCAGTGTTTGGCTGCCCACCTACCACTGTAAACAAAGTAATAATACCCAGTGTTTGGCTCCCCACCTACCACTGTAAACAAAGTAATAATATCCAGTGTTTGGCTCGCCCACCTACCACTGTAAACAAAGTAATAATATCCAGTGTTTGGCTCGCCCACCTACCACTGTAAACAAAGTAATAATATCCAGTGTTTGGCTCGCCCACCTACCACTGTAAACAAAGTAATAATACCCAGTGTTTGGCTCGCCCACCTACCACTGTCAACAAAGTAATAATACCCAGTGTTTGGCTCGCCCACCTACCACTGTCAACAAAGTAATAATATCCAGTGTTTGGCTCGCCCACCTACCACTGTAAACAAAGTAATAATATCCAGTGTTTGGCTCACCCACCTACCACTGTAAACAAAGTAATAATACCCAGTGTTTGGCTCGCCCACCTACCACTGTAAACAAAGTAATAATACCCAGTGTTTGGCTCGCCCACCTACCACTGTCAACAAAGTAATAATATCCAGTGTTTGGCTCGCCCACCTACCACTGTAAACAAAGTAATAATATCCAGTGTTTGGCTCGCCCACCTACCACTGTAAACAAAGTAATAATACCCAGTGTTTGGCTCGCCCACCTACCACTGTAAACAAAGTAATAATACCCAGTGTTTGGCTCGCCCACCTACCACTGTAAACAAAGTAATAATATCCAGTGTTTGGCTCGCCCACGTACCACTGTAAACTAAGCTTAAAATGCTTGACTTATGAAGAGTTTTTTCTTTAGATAAAAAAAAAACAAAAATCAATTTCCATCTTAACAGTCAGGAGGTTAAACTATCCATTAACATTATAAACACAAAAATATGAAACTTCAACAAAATATAACAATGTTTGAGGGCAGTAAGAGGGAAAGTAGCTTTGTTAAGTGAGAGGAAGAGGAAGGAATTAGCGGCCACCTTAGGCTTAGAGGAGAGGGATGAAGAGGAGGAGGATGAAGGATGGAGAATAACACTTAGTGTGTAGAAACTAAAATAATAACACGAGAAACATTAATCAGAGAACTTCAGCGACGTTTACAAGACTGTCTATCCTAACCTAACCTAGTCTATTATTAAGTAATCAAGTTGATGTTTATTTAATATAATCTAGCTTAATCTAGCGTAACCTGATGTAACTTAATCTATCCTAACCTAGACTGATCTAACTAAACCCATTCTGAGTTTACCTAACATAAGCAAACCTATTCTAACCCTACTCTAAGATAACATAACTAAGTCAAGTGTAACATAACCTACCCGAACCTAAGAAGTGCTTTCAGAAACCTTTAGAAGGATCGATCGCTTTAATGCTCAACATATGTTTTATAAATTATACAAACTACTGATCCAACCTGAAGGTCACACTTGAACAAACATGTGAAGAACCTTGTGAAGCTCCTGGACCTGACAACAACACTGCTCCAGACACTGAAACAAATTATTTTAGGAAGAGAGACTGTAGGTTCCCTTAACCCTGGTAAAGTGTAGAACTAGAGGAGATATGATAATGACATACAAAACAGTAAAGAGGTTAGATTAATTGAAGAAATAAGGGGCAGCTAAGGATACAGATGAACCACATGGAATTACTTTTTACATTTCTGGGATATTGATGAGGTGGAGAGAAGTGGATAATGGAGGTGCTGAAGCCTCTATTATGATCAAACAGATGGGTTCAAAACGTGTGCGTCTCGGTTTACAAACTATGTGAAACTAATGCCATAGATAACACATGGGAGGAAAGAAACAGATTTTAGAGATGATGACAATAATATCTTTGAGATACCACTGTGTAGACGTGTCCGTCAGTAAATACAACCATATCACAGCTAAATAAAAAATGCAAAGATAACTTAAATGCTCTTTGAGATATTATCTATAGCTTCCGATATGATGTTAATGTAAGAACAATGAGAATGATGTACACAGACTTTATTAGATCCATATTTGATTATGCTGCGCCCATATTATTGTTGGCATAAGAAAATTCTCTCCGGCTCTTCGAGCTAATGCAAAAATGAAGCCTGAGAATTATTTTTGGCTGATCTAAATATACAAAGGTTCTTAATATGAGAAAGGAGCTTAGTGTTCCTAATATAAGTAATAGGATTATTGACATTAACACTGTACTTAATATGAGAATTTTAAGAAATTAACCAGACACTGTCACTACAAATCTTATGAAATGTTTAGAGGTAAATAAACACAGATCTAAATGAGTTGTGAAAACATGTAATTATGCTAAGTTTTATAACTTGCGCGAATTATATCAGTGAATCAGTGTTTATGTGATGTCACATACATCATAGCCCCTCCCAAGAAGCTCAGCAGCAGTAACCCTTTACTTGACTGTTAGTAATAATATATTACAAATTATATACACTGATGGATGCACTGTCAGGGCTGCATGAGACAGCTGGGTGTCTGCACTACAAACTGAATTGTTTGCCATCCTAATGACACTAAAATTAACTCTGACTCATGTAATGACTCTAAGTTCACCGCAGAAGCCCGATGTACATGTTACAAATCAAAGAAAAAGTAATCCATGTACAGTTCTTAGGGATTCCACCTCACATTGAATTACTCCTACATGATAAATTCGCCAAAAATCTACACTTAAGATGTTTCGGTCTGTCCTAGACCATTGTCAGTCACAGGTGGCGACAGAAGGGAATAATTATGAATTGTTGCTGCCACGGTATTGTGACTTTTTATTCTTCCTACATGATGATGAAATTGATAAATTGTCCAAAATAAGTATCTTGGAGGAATTGTTGAATATGTCTTTGGTATATCATGAATAACAGGAGAGAAATAAATAATGAAACTGAATGTCACAGGAATGTCACTGAAATAATGTTAGAATGTCGAAAAACGAAGACGGTGGTGAACACACCAACTCCAAGGCCGAGCGACTGATTACGTCATCTTTTGTATATAGTTCTACTCTCTTCAAGTTATGTCCTAGAATCTGTACTGATAAAGCCACTGGAGGGCGAAACGTCTACAATAAAGATACCCAGATGTTGCACATGTGTCTTAATTTTCATAAAGGCAAAGTATGTGTTCAGCTCTATGGTCACTATCTTGAACACTGTATACATGACTCTTTACTTATTACGGTAAATAGAGATAGTATAATAAGCTTTCTGATGTGTTAGGTTCTCTTATACATGAAATTGAGATATTTTAAGCAAACATCCTAAATTTGCATGTAACAAAACGATCCATAAATTGTTGATATAAATCTAGATGTTCTCTAGACTCTAGTTAACTATTTTTGGGACCTAATGCTTAGGCATTTTGTGCATCCATATGCTCCAGTGGTGCCCTCCATAGGATGGATATGCTCCAGTGGTGCCCTCCATAGGATGGATATGCTCCAGTGGTGCCCTCCATAGGATGGATATGCTCCAGTGGTGCCCTCCATAGGATGGATATGAGGTGCGCAATAAACTAGCTGCTTCAGCGGCAAAATCTAATTCTAAAATTCATACTAATGGTTTATCTGTGAGGGAAAGATCAGATGATGTGTTGGGTGGTGCCGCCACTCAAGCGTGGTGCCGCCACTCAAGCGTGGTGCCGCCACTCAAGCGTGGTGCCGCCACTCAAGCGTGGTGCCGCCACTCAAGCGTGGTGCCGCCCCTCAAGCGTGGTGCCCCCACTCAAGCGTGGTGCCCCCACTCAAGCGTGGTGCCGCCACTCAAGCAGGGGCGTTGCAGAGCTGTATAAGACTGAGGTGAAGGTAGCTGACAACCCTTGAGTCAGCCACGTCAGCAGCAGCGACCACTGGCTGGCCTGTGCTGGATTCTGGTGTCTGGGTGACTAGGCCTGCCAGGAGTGACTAGGCCTGCCAGGAAAACCTGAGTAGACTCAAAGAGCAGATAGACGAGTAGCTTATAGAATTAAAATAAACGAAAAGTAATAAAGATGGAAAGAGAGAAAAGACCAGAGACGGTTTATGACGAAGATGAAGATGTCAGCTAGAGGACCTGGGAGTGCGCATAACATCAAACATGTTACCAGAAGCGTATATGAACCAATAAATTTTGGCGGCATTATCAAAACTTTTAAATCTAATGATATTACACATGATGTATGAAAGGCTGTCCTGGAGTATGCAGCCCCAGAATACAACCCTCAATTAATTTTGTTCTTAATTATTTATGGGCAAAAAGCTTGAGAGGTTTCAAAGCCTTTCAGCCAGACTTGTCATGGCTGAGAGCCACATTATGAGGGCAGACTTGAGAAAGTCTTGACCCTCCTGCAGTGTTGTAGATGGTGTTGAGCATTGGAGGCGTTGGAGTAATACACAACTGTTGTGTCCGGCTTTATTAAGGTATACATATGTCGTGACGTCAGCCAGCCGTATCCTAGAGGCTTGGTGTCTGCATCTTAACTACCCTGGAACACCCACAGGCATCAACCTGTGTTCAGTCTCACATATATTAATAATAATAATAATATCTTTATTTACTACAAGTACATGTGCAAAGTATACAGTCCTAGCTGACATCAATGACATACTACTATATAGAAAGTCCCTTGTTATGCTGAGCATTTCGGGCAAATTAGGTCAGTTTTGTCCCAGGATGCGACTCACACCAGTCAACTAACACCCCGGTACCCATTTTACTGATGGGTGAACATAGACCACCGGTGTAAGTAAACAGGCCCAATGCTTCTACCCTCGTTGGGAATCGAACCCGGACACTCACCGTGTGAAGCGAGAACTTTTGCCACCAGGCCACGGGGCACCGTACGGAATGGTGTATGAAATCATACAGGTAAGAGAGGATAGTAAAATAGAGAATAGTATGACATACAGAATGCTGTGAGCAGACCGGGGTTACTGGGAGGCGGGGACCACGGTCTCAGACCAGAGATGGAAACTGGGTTACTCGGAGGCGGGGACCATGGTCTCAGACCAGAGATGGAAACTGGGTTATTGGGAGGCGGGGACCATGGTCTCAGACCAGAGATGGAAACTGGGTTACTGGGAGGCGGGGACCATGGTCTCAGACCAGAGATGGAAACTGGGGTTACTGGGAGGCGGGGACCATGGTCTCAGACAAGAGATGGAAACTGGGGTTACTGGGAGGCGGGGACCACGGTCTCAGACCAGAGATAGAAACTGGGGTTACTGGGAGGCGGGGACCATGGTCTCAGACCAGAGATGGAAACTGGGGTTACTGGGAGGCGGGGACCATGGTCTCAGACCAGAGATTGAAACTGGGGTTACTGGGAGGCGGGGACCATGGTCTCAGACCAGAGATGGAAACTGGGTTACTGGGAGGCGGGGACCACGGTCTCAGACTAGAGATGGAAACTGGGGTTACTGGGAGGGGGGGACCACGGTCTCAGACCAGAGATGGAAACTGGGGTTACTGGGAGGCGGGACCATGGTCTCACACCAGAGATGGAAACTGGGTTACTGGGAGGCGGGGACCATGGTCTCAGACCAGAGATGGAAACTGGGGTTACTGGGAGGCGGGGACCATGGTCTCAGACCAGAGATGGAAACTGGGTTACTGGGAGGCGGGGACCACGGTCTCAGACCAGAGATGGAAACTGGGGTTACTGGGAGGGGGACCACGGTCTCAGACCAGAGATGGAAACTGGGGTTACTGGGAGGCGGGACCATGGTCTCAGACCAGAGATGGAAACTGGGTTACTGGGAGGCGGGGACCATGGTCTCAGACCAGAGATGGAAACTGGGTTACTGGGAGGCGGGGACCACGGTCTCAGACCAGAGATGGAAGAGGAAGGTACAAGCACAGATAATCCACAGAAATATTAGTAAGTTTTTCTTTAATCTGAGGTAGAGAAGTGAGTTAGATGGGACACTGGTGGAGGTAAACTCCCACCACAGCTTCAAGAGTAGGCATGAAGGTAGTATGAGAGGCAGGGCCAATAGCTGTAACTCAGCCCTAGCGTAAGTGATGGGGCCAGCAGCTGTGACTCAACCTCATCATGAGAGGTGAAGCCAGGAGCTGTGACTCAACTCTAGGATAAGGGAAGGGGCCAGACCTGTGACTCGATCCTTGGATAAGAGGCGGGGCCAGGAGCTGTAACTCATCCCCAGCATAAGAGGCAGGGCCAGGAGTTGTAACTCAACCACAGCATAAGAGGCAAAGCCAGGAGTTGTAACTCAACCCCAGCATAAGAGGCAGGGCCAGGAGTTGTAACTCAACCCCAGCATAAGAGGCAGGGCCAGGAGTTGTAACTCAACCCCAGCATAAGAGGCAGGGCCAGGAGTTGTAACTCAACCCCAGCATAAGAGGCAGGGCCAGGAGTTGTAACTCAACCCCAGCATAATAGGCAGGGCCAGGAGTTGTAACTCAACCCCAGCATAAGAGGCAGGACCAGGAGTTGAAGAGTTTTTGAGTATTATTTCTCTCCCTCCTCTTCTTTTCCCTTCTCCATCTTATCTCCTCGTTTTCCCTTCTTTTCCCTTCCCTTCCTCTTCCCTTTCCTTCCCATTCCCTTCTCATCATCCTCTCTCCTCTTCCCTTCCCCTCCTCTTCGCTTCACCCTCCTCTTCCCTTCCCCTCCTCTTCCTTCCCTCCTCTTCCCTTCCCCTTTCTTCCCTTCCCTTCCTCTTCCTTTCCCCCTCCTCTTCCCTTAACCCTCCTGTTCCCTTCCCCTTCCTCTTCCCTTCCCCTCCTCTTCCCTTCCCCCTCTCCTGCTCACCACCTACAGACAGTACTTGGATCAACATGAGAGAGTCACTCACAACACTGAGAGTGACAGTCACTCACAACACTGAGAGTGACAGTCACTCACAACACTGAGAGAGTCACTCACAACACTGAGAGTGACAGTCACTCACAACACTGAGAGTGACAGTCACTCACAACACTGAGAGTGACAGTCACTCACAACACTGAGAGTGACAGTCACTCACAACACTGAGAGAGTCACTCACAACACTGAGAGTGACAGTCACTCACAACACTGAGAGAGTCACTCACAACACTGAGAGTGACAGTCACTCACAACACTGAGAGTGACAGTCACTCACAACACTGAGAGTGACACTCACAACACTGAGAGTGACAGTCACTCACAACACTGAGAGTGACAGTCACTCACAACACTGAGGGTGACACTCACAACACTGAGAGTGACACTCACAACACTGAGGGTGACACTCACAACACTGAGAGTGACACTCACAACACTGAGAGTGACACTCACAACACTGAGAGTGACACAACACTGCACGTTACCAAGCTGATATAAACTATGTCTTACAATGAGGACAAATTTCAGAGATGGAAATTAGTTTGTCTCAGGCATTTCACAAACACTGACTCAACGAGTCCATGTCCCTCGACCCGTACTCCCTGCAGTGTAAGCGAGAAAGATACATAATAATTTTAACCTGGAAAAATCCTAGAGGAATCAGTCCCAGATCTGCACACAGAAATCAATCCTTATGACAGGAAGAGGCTCCATAAATAGTGCAAATACCCCCAAGCAGGCTATGCGTACACAGAAGCAAAACAACAAGTGTAAGGGGTTCAAGACTTTCAAGAGTCTCTCTCTATATACAAAAGGGATTACTAACAGACTTTTGACTGTCTTCAAGAGGGAAGGTGGCAAAGTTCCCATGTCAATTCCTGATCAGCCGGGCTGTGGTGCATACGTCGGTCTGGGTGAGGCCAGCAGCAACAGCCATGTTGATCAAGTCTTGATGGACCAGCAGGCCTGGTCTGAGACCAGACAGCCGGGACACCGACCCCCCCCAAACATCTTTCAGGTTAAAAAATGTAGGATAAAGAAAAAAGAGGCAGGTTAGTGAGAGGGAAAAGAATGGAGTGAGGAAGAAAGAGGATTAAAAATTAGGAAGAGGAAGAGTTGAAAGAGGAAATGAAAAATTTTGCTCTTTTATTCTTTCCCTTGGACTAAACTGATATTACAAAATTATGCCAAGTCCCCCTCTCTCTCTCTCTCTCTCTCTCTCTCTCTCTCTCTCTCTCTCTCTCTCTCTCTCTCTCTCTCTCAATTCTAGTCTCCCTCCTTCCTTCATGCAGTTATGTTCTTAAAGTGTTCTCGAAATGTGACAAGTACCACCTTCCACCTTCCCTCCCTCCCTCTCCCTCCCACCCTCGTCCCTCTCCCTCCTACCCTCCCTCCCTCTCCCTCCTATCCTCCTCCCTCTCCCTCCTATCCTCCTCCCTCTCTCTCACATGTGAGACAGTCACGCTTAACAACTGCTTAGCCTCTGGTGCCAATTGTGGGACCCACAGTCTCGGAGAAGTGGATAAAAAAATTTCGAGGAACAATATTTGGATTTCTTCCTGAATCCATTTGAATATTCTACTTTCCCTACCACCCCATCTTTTCATTCTTGTTACATAATATGGTATGTTAGGTACTTAATTATGCTGCTCCCATGTTGATATTAGCTAGGGAAAAAGTTCTCTCCCACCCTTGGAATTAATGCAAAGTGAAGCCCTCAGTATTTTTCTTGGCTGTCCTAAGTCTACCAAGGTTCTTAATAATGAGGAAGGAGCTTGGTGTCTCTGCTATCAGTGATAGCATTAATGAGATGAACAGTATACTTGGTATTACAATGCTAAGAAATGAACCAGACATTGTCACTAAGAATCTTACTAAATGTCTGGAAGTAAATACACATAGATTTAAATGGGTTGTGAAAATATGCAATTATATTAAGTTCTATAACATGCAAGAATTATATCAGTGTAGACATCAAGAGCATTTCACCCCTCCATTGAAGATGTCCTCATTTAATATCACATACCAGCAAGACCCTCCCAAGAAGCTTATTACTAGTAATCCCTTCCTTAAATCACCTGTAAAAGCAACTGCTCAAGAAGAAATTTCTCGTCTAACTAGTAGTAATAATTTATGACAAGTTATATACACTGATGGATCTAAACAGGAGTTTTCTGGCAGGGCTGCATCTGCTCTTGTTGTCACCTCCGTAATTAAGAACAATAGAAACTTTGGAAAAATTAACACTTAAGCAGTATAATGTGATCCTTTATTGAGAACGTTTCGCCCACGCAGTGGGCTTTATCAAGTCACAAACACATCTGCCTGGGTAAAAGGTACGTGAGTATATATAGGATGGAGTCAGGTGGAGAATGCTGGGTCAGGTGGAGAATGCTGGATCAGGTGGGGAATGCTGGGTCAGGTGGAGAATGCTGGATCAGGTGGGGAATGCTGGGTCAGGTGGGGAATGCTGGGTCAGGTGGGGAATGCTGGGTCAGGTGGGGAATGCTGGGTCAGGTGGGGAATGCTGGGTCAGGTGGGGAATGCTGGGTCAGGTGGGGAATGCTGGATCAGGTGGGGAATGCTGGGTCAGGTGGGGAATGCTGGGTCAGGTGGGGAATGCTGGGTCAGGTGGGGAATGCTGGGTCAGGTGGGGAATGCAGCATGTGACGATCTTCCTAGTAGGGTGATAGAGTCTAGTACCTTGGGTAGCTTAAAAAGAGGTTGGATAAGTATATGAGTAGACCTTGTGCAGTGTTCCTCCATTCTTATGTTCTTATGTGGGATAGTGATGAAGAAGGTTCTTAGCAAGGGGTTCAGCTATGTTATGCCCTACCCTATGTGGGCCACTAGCTCCCTTGCAGTGCTCCTCTTTCTTAGTATTTGACTGACTCCACTACTACTACTACTACTACTACTACCACTATTACTCCTCCACCAATATCTCTTGTTCCCACCCCTCTCGGCTGCCTATATAAACTCCCTCCCTCCCTCCCTTCTTTGTGTTAGTGTGACTTTGTAAATGGTCCAAGACGGACCGAAACGTCGTCGTAAGCTCCTCTCTTCTATATGTGGGTTATTTGTGTATTGTTCCAGTCACGGTATTGTGACTTTTTCTGTTATTTATGTGTAGGTATTTTATACCATTTATTTCCAATAGAAACTTTGTTGAGTTAGGCATAAGAAGCTAGGCGTCTACACTGCAACATGTTCATTGGAGAAACCAGATATAGATACTAAATAATCCGGGAAAAAGGAATTAATGTACAATTGTTATGGATTCCGTCACACATTGGATTACTCCTTCATGATAAAGTTGATAAGTTAGCTAAGAAAATTACCCTGAAGGAGAATGTAGAATATAACTCTGGTATATCTGTGTCTAGCATTAGGAATAATATCAAGAGAGAAGTAAATAATGAAAATGAATGTTAGAGGAGTGCAATTTGAAGCCTGAGTAGATCTATAACCCACTATAACATGAACGTAGATAAGTACGTTTATGCAGCAACTTGCAATGTGAAAAGACTGACTGATGTTGTAGTGGCCAGGCTTAGGCTTAGTTACAAGTACTTCTGGCAGTTTGTCAGACACACACATGATGATCAAACCAAATGCAAAGTATGTGGCCAGTCCTATGGTCACTGTCTTGAACACAATGTGCTTAATTGTCCACTTATTGAAGAGTATAGAGATATACAGTACAATATCCTATGGGACATGTCACTGAAGATATCTTATTAATGAAAATAAGATACCTGATATATTACGCAAATATCCTAAATTTACTTGTAACCAATAAGTGAAATGTAGGCCTCATAAGGGGTATAGGAACTAGGCCCCGGAAGGGACTTAGTTCCTAGGCATTTTGTGTATCCATATGCTCTTGCGCTACCGTCCACAGTATGGATATTATGGTGCACAATAAACTAGCCACTTCGGTGGCAAAATAAAAAAAAAATATAATGGCAGGAGAGGAAGGTTGCTTTGAGCTGCAGTCTGGTTCATCCTTATCTGACAGATGATTTTCACCCACGAATTTATAACCAATTTATTTTGGTAAAAGTTGTGTGGCTTCGTGAGTGAGGTGAGTGATCAGTCGACGGTGATGAATGTAGCAGCTGGCACGCTTACCCATCATGCAAATGATACTCATAATGGAATTCATTTTTTTTAATTTGAAAGATTTTTTCACTATGATTTAACTCAGAGAAAGCTTTTTTCTCTCTCTCTCTCTCTCTCTCTCTCTCTCTCTCTCTCTCTCTCTCTCTCTCTCTCTCTCTCTCTCTCTCTCTCTCTCTCTCTCTCTCTCTCTTTCGTTTTCTCTCTTCCTCTGCTTCTGTGTGTGTTTGTGTGTGTGTGTGTGTGTGTGTGTGTGTGTGTGTGTGTGTGTGTGTGTGTACTCACCTAATTGTACTCACCTAATTGTGGTTGCAGGGGTCGAGACTCAGCTCCTGGCCCCGCCTCTTCGCTGTCTGCTACTGGGTCTCTGCTCTCCCTGCTCCATGAGCTTTATCATACCTTGTCTTAAAACTATGTATGGTTCCTGCCTCCACTATATCTTTCTCTAGTCCATTCCACTTCCTGACTACTCTGTGGCTGAAGAAATGTTTCCTGACATCCCTTTGACTCATCTGAGTCTTCAGCTTCCAGTTGTGTCCCCTTGTTTCTGTGTTCCCTCTCTGAAACAACCTGTCACTATCTACCTTGTCAATTCCCCGCAGTATTTTGTATGTCGTTATCATGTCTCCTCTGACCCTTCTTTCCTCCAGTGTTGTTAGTCCTATTTCCTCAACCTTTCTTCATAAGACAGACCCCTGAGTTGTGGAACTAACCTTGTCGCAAACCTTTGCACTTTCTCTAGTTTCTTGACGTGCTTGACCAGGTGTGGGTTCCAGACTGGTGCTGCATACTCTAGTATGGGCCTGACGTACACGGTGTACAATGTCTTGAACGATTCCTTGTTAAGGTAACGGAACGCTAATCTTAGGTTTGCCAGTCGCCCATATGCTGCCGCGGTTATCTGGTTGATGTGTGCTTCCGGAGACGTGCTTGGTGTTATACTACCCAAGGTCTTTCTCCTTTGATGAGGTTTGTAGCCTTTGTCCACCTAGCCTGTACTCTGTCAGCGGTCTTCTTTGCCCTTCTCCGATCTTCATGACTTTGCATTTGGTGGGTTAAATTCGAGAAGCCAGTTGCTAGACCAGATGTCAAGCTTGTCCAGGTCTGTTTAAAGTCCTGCTTGGTCTTCATCCGATGTGATTCTCCTCATTAATTTCACATCATCTGCGAAATTAATGAGGAGAATCACATCGGATGAAGACCAAGCAGGACTTCAAACAGACCTGGACAAGCTTGACATCTGGTCTAGCAACTGGCTTCTCGAATTTAACCCCACCAAATGCAAAGTCATGAAGATCGGAGAAGGGCAAAGAAGACCGCTGACAGAGTACAGGCTAGGTGGACAAAGGCTACAAACCTCATCAAAGGAGAAAGACCTTGGGGTGAGTGTGTGTGTCTGTGTGTGTGTGTGTCTGTGTCTCTGTGTGTCTGCGTCTGGAGTAAAAACGCGTGTTCAGCGAGCACCAACAACCTAATCGAACAGGTCAGGAACCAGGAGGCCAGCCCTGGGACCAGCTTGTGGGAGGCGCTGATCCCCTTAAACGAAACCTACACCTACCCATTTTCTTTGGTAGAACTCTACACCCATTTTCTTTGGTAGAACTCTACACCCATTTTCTTTAACAGTTTTTATTGACAATATTTTTCCACGATGATGCTTGTATTATCGTTTTAGCTCAGAGGTTGCCTGCACCTGCTGCCTGTGATGGCAGTGCCTGCACCTGCTGCCTGTGATGGCAGTGCCTGCTCCTGCTACCTGCTTTATGCTGCTGTAATATTCCACTGCTGCCTTCAGTGTGAAGTGTTGATCCCGTTTTCTTTATAACTGGTCCCCCCCCCTCCTGCTAATAACTCTTCCTACAGTTACTCTGCACTTTCATGACACGTGCAGTCATGTTCACTGATAGCGATGTAATATTCACTGATTAGTAACACTGTCATTTTCAGTGATTAGTGAGATTGTCATTTTCACTGATAATAACATTGTCATTTTCACTGATAATAACATTGTCATTTTCACTGATAATAACATTGTCATTTTCACTGATAATAACATTGTCATTTTCACTGATAATAACATTGTCATTTTCACTGATAATAACATTGTCATTTTCAAGGATAATAACATTGTCATTTTCACGGATAATAACATTGTCATTTTCAAGGATAATAACATTGTCATTTTCACTGATAATAACATTGTCATTTTCACTGATAATAACATTGTCATTTTCACTGATAATAACATTGTCATTTTCAAGGATAATAACATTGTCATTTTCACGGATAATAACATTGTCATTTTCACTGATAACAACATTGTCATTTTCACTACTTGGTAACATTGTCATTGTCATCTTCACTGCTGAAACATCACCATCACTGAACTTCACCGTCACCTGGTCTCCTCTAGCGGTTGTTAATAAATTGTGAGATATTTCTTTCACTGTAGCACTTTATGTTTCACTGTAGAATTTTATGTTTCACTGTAGCACTTGTATGCTTGACTGTAACGTCGGTATGTTTCACTGTAGCTCTGGTATGTTTCATTGTAGCACTGGTATGTTTCACTGTAGCTCTGGTATGTTTCATTGTAGCACTGGTATGTTTCACTGTAGCTCTGGTATGTTTCATTGTAGCACTGGTATGTTTCACTGTAGCTCTAGTATGTTTCATTGTAGCACTGGTATGTTTCACTGTAGCACTGGTATGTTTCACTGTAGCACTGGTATGTTTCACTGTAGCACTTGTATGTTTCACTGTAGCTCTGGTATGTTTCACAGTAGCACCGGTATGTTTCACTGTAGCACTGGTATGTTTCACTGTAGCACTGGTATGTTTCACTGTTGCTCTGGTATGTTTCACTGTAGCTCTGGTATGTTTCACTGTAGCACTGGAATGATTCATTGTAGCACTATCATGTTTCACTTTTGCACTTTCATGTTTCACTGTCGCACTAGCACGTTTCACTGTAGCACTAGCACATTTCACTGTAGCACTAGCACGTTTCACTGTAGCACTAGCACATTTCACTGTAGCACTAGCACGTTTCACTGTAGTACTATTATGTTTCACTGTAGCACTAGCACATTTCACTGTAGCACTAGCACGTTTCACTGTAGCACTAGCACGTTTCACTGTAGCACTAGCACATTTCACTGTAGCACTAGCACGTTTCACTGTAGCACTAGCACATTTCACTGTAGCACTAGCACGTTTCACTGTAGCTACTATTATGTTTCACTGTAGCACTAGACATTTCACTGTAGCACTAGCACGTTTCACTGTAGCACTAGCACGTTTCACTGTAGCACTAGTGTTAATTCTGTTTTCTTGGCTGCTTACTTTGGGCAGTAGAATGGTAGCGTAGGTGCAGAGATACGGCCGATGACTAGACTCAGTTTATTAATGGCAAGGTGTAGGTTCACGGGGACAGAGCTGATGGACCGGGAGCCAGTTGGGTAGAACCTGGTTCAGTGAGGTAGGCCTAGAAGTGAGAAAGAAGCATGGCTGACCATGCTTCACTGATAGGCCTAGAGGAGCACAGTATCCGCAGTTTGAACAGTCTGCCTGGATAGGCTGTTTACACTAGCACATTTCACTGTAGCACTGCACGTTTCACTGTAGCACTAGCACATTTCACTGTAGCACTAGCACGTTTCACTGTAGTACTATCATGTTTCACTGTAGCACTAGCACATTTCACTGTAGCACTAGCACGTTTCACTGTAGCACTGGCACGTTTCACTGTAGCACTAGCACATTTCACTAGCACTGGCACGTTTCACTTTTGCACTAGCACGTTTCACTGTAGCACTGGCACGTTTCACTGTAGCACTAGCAAATTTCACTGTAGCACTAGCACGTTTCACTGTAGCACTTGCACATTTCACTGTAGCACTAGCACGTTTTCCTCACTGCCCCTGCGTACCTGTTTTGTGGCACTGATTGTACTCAGTACCAGTGCTTTTCTTCTTCCTCAATAAGGTTGATTTTGCACCTTTTTTTAAATGTATTTTCAACCCTTAGTTCGTATACCCTAAATGTTTTTCAAAGCGTCCGTCTTGTCACGTCTTTTTGAGCAAGTTCGGTGCTCTTAATTAACTTGTCTTGGTAGGAAAGAGTTCTCATATGTAGTGTAGTAACCTTGTCAGTCCTTTCTGTCCGTCTCCTTGATGATACTGATGCTGGTTCCCTCGGTGATGGTACTGATGCTGGTTCCCGCGGTGATGATACTGATGCTGGTTCCTGCGGTGATGGACTCATCACCTCATCTTCTACTGTCATCGTATATCATCTTTCTGTTGAATTGGAGAAGCCGCTGGTTGGCGATATGTGTTCATACGTAGGTACCAAGATGTTATACACGTGTCTAATTCCTCAACTTGCCGAGTGATCGACAACTATTTTAACTGTACTGTGATAAATAATCTCAATGACCAATAATATTTGAGTAGTTTAACCTAACTGTTAATCTTACTTGTTGGTAGAAAGGCAAGCTGACTGTCAGTTTTTTTTGCGATCAGTTATCCATGTTTATTTGTAGTTACACGATTATTACTGACAAAATTAAGATAAGATAAGATTTGTTCGGATTTTTAACCCCTGAGTGTTAGCCAGCCAGGATAACCCAAGAAAGTCAGTGCGTCATCGAGGACTGTCTGTCTTATTTTTATTGTTTACCTTCAATCTTGTCCCCCAGGATGAGACCCACACCAGTCGACTAACACCCAGGTACCTACTTACTGCTAGGTGAACAGGGGCAGCAGGTGTAAGGAAACATGCCCAACGTTTCCACCCGTGTCGGGATTGAACTACGGACACAGTGTGTGAGGCGAGTGCGTTGGCAACTGAAGTTTCCTGGTATCGCTATATGTGTGTGATCAACACACATTCTTGTTTCTAACTTTTACCTCATCTAAATAATGTTATTTGTTAGTAATAAAGAGCCCGGTACCAGCCCCTCTTTTATTCATCAGCTGGTTCTATTGTATCCCATTAATGACACCCTTGTGGCATAGTATCCCATTAATGACACCCTTGTGGCATAGTATCCCATTAATGACAACCTTGTGGTATAGTATCCCATTAATGACACCCTTGTGGCATAGTATCCCAATAATGACACCCTTGTGGCATAGTATCCTATTAATGACAACCTTGTGGTATAGTATCCCATTAATGACAACCTTGTGGCATGGTATCCCATTAATGACACCCTTGTGGTATAGTATCCTATTAATGACACCCTTGTGGCATAGTATCCTATTAATGACAACCTTGTGGTATAGTATCCCATTAATGACAACCTTGTGGCATGGTATCCCATTAATGACATCCTTGTGGCATAGTATCCCATTAATGACACCCTTGTGGCATAGTATCCCATTAATGACACCCTTGTGGTATAGTATCCCATTAATGAAACCCTTGTGGCATAGTATCCCATTAATGACACCCCTGTGGTATAGTATCCCATTAATGACACCCTTGTGGCATAGTATCCCATTAATGACACCCTTGTGGCATAGTATCCCATTAATGACACCCTTGTGGCAAAGTATCCCATTAATGACACCCTTGTGGCATAGTATCCCATTAATGACATCCTTGTGGCATAGTATCCCATTAATGACATCCTTGTGGCATAGTATCCCATTAATGACACCCTTGTGGCATAGTATTCCATTAATGACACCCTTGTGGTATAGTATCCCATTAAAGACACCCTTGTGGGATAGTATCCCATTAATGACACCCTTGTGGGATAGTATCCCATTAATGACACCCTTGTGATATAATTAATGACACCCTTGTGGCATAGTATCCCATTACTGACACCCTTGTGGATAGAATCCTATTAATGACACCCTTGTGATATAGTATCCCATTAAAGACACCCTTGTGGCAGAGTATCCCATTAATGACACCCTTGTGGGATAGTATCCCATTAATGACACCCTTGTGGCAGAGTATCCCATTAATGACACCCTTGTGGGATAGTATCCCATTAATGACACCCTTGTGGGATAGTATCCCATTAATGACACCCTTGTGGCAGAGTATCCCATTAATGACACCCTTGTGGGATAGTATCCCATTAATGACACCCTTGTGGCAGAGTATCCCATTAATGACACCCTTGTGGGATAGAATCCCATTAATGACACCCTTGTGGCATAGTATCCCATTAATGACACCCTTGTGGCATAGTATCCCATTAATGACACTCTTGTGACATAGTATCCCATTAACGACACCGTTGTGGCATAGTATTCCATTAATGACACCCTTGTGGCATAGTATCCATTAATGACACCTTGTGGGATAGTATCCCATTAATGACACCCTTGTGGGATAGTATCCCATTAATGACACCCTTGTGATATAATTAATGACACCCTTGTGGCATAGTATCCCATTAATGACACCCTTGTGGCATAGTATCCATTAATGACACCCTTGTGGCATAGTATCCCATTAATGACACCCTTCTGGTATAGTATCCCATTAAAGACACCCTTGTGGCAGAGTATCCCATTAATGACACCCTTGTGGGATAGAATCCCATTAATGACACCCTTGTGATTTAGTATCCCATTAATGACACCCTTGAGGTATCGTATCTCATTAATGATACCCTCGTGGTATAGTATCTCATTAATGACACCCTCGTGGTATCGTATATCCATTAATGACACCATTGTGGAATCGTATCTCATTAATGATACCCTCGTGGTATCGTATACCATTAATGACACCCTCGTGGTATCGTATACCATTAATGGCACCCTCCACAACACTCCCCACAACACTAACCACTACACTAACCACTACACTCCCCACTACACTAGCCACTACACTAACCACTACACTCCCCACTATACTAACCACTGCACTCCTAACTACAATCCCCACTACACTCACCAATAAACTCTCCTCAACACTAACCACTACATTTCCCTACAATAGCCATACACTCACCACTACACTAACCACTACAGTAACCACTACTCCCCACTACACTAATCACTTCACTAACCACTACATCCCCACTACACAACCCACTACACTCCCTACTACACTAACCACTACCACTTCACTACACACACTCCACTACACTAACCACTACACTCCCCACTATACTAACCACTGCACTCCTAACTACAATCCCACTACACTCACCAATAAACTCCCCTCAACACTAACCACTACACTCCCCCCTACAATAGCCACTACACTCACCACTACACTAACCACTACAGTAACCACTACACTCCCCACTACACTAATCACTTCACTAACCACTACACTCCCCACTACACAACCCACTACACTCCCTACTACACTAACCACTACACTCCACACTTCACTAATCACAACACTCCCCACTACACTAACCACTACTCTCCCCACAACACTATCCACTACACTCCCCACTACACTTTCCACTACACTTCTCACTACACTCCCCACTACACTCTCCACTACACTCCCCACTAATACTAACCACACTCCCCACTCCTACTATACACACTCCCCACTCCCTAATTCAGTGGCTCTTGTCTCTCCCCCTGCTTGTGTATTAGGATCATGTTTTTCAGCTCTCTGTTATGTTTTTCGTTACCATGGACATGCTGTAGATCATTGCCATAGGTTCTCACAGTTTTTCTGTGCCTTCTTTCAGTATCCATGGTGATATGTCATCAGGCTCAATGGCTTTTGATGTATCTAAGTCTCGTAGTAGATTCATTACTTTTTCCTATGATATGTGAGTTCAATGCAGCATATGCTTATTAGCCCTTTCAACCCTGCATGCTGGCACCAGCACTGTTCCCTCAGTGAACACCTCACATCTTTTGGCTCTAATTTGACCTTGCTGCTATAACAAAATGACGTTTGGCGTCTCTTCTTATCCTTGCATATTCATTCCTTGATATTCAGCTTGCCTCCCTGTTCTATGCCATTATATGTGTTCTTTACTTTTTCCATGCTCTTTTGCACCTTCCTTTGGCTTCTCTTCAGGTCTCATTTAACAAGGACTCTCTTTCTATTTTGACCTCACACGCCTCTTGTTAGGTACAAGACTTGTTGTTGCCTCCAGACACTTTCTAGCCAGGTCCTCCATCATCTCCTGGGTTGTCTCTCCAGTCACTTCCATGTCCCACTGAATCATTTAGAAAAGCAGGGGTGCTGTGAACACACTGAGAGATAACACAATAAATGTCAGGGGCCCAAGTCTATTCAATATCTTCCCATCACGCATTAGGGGATTACCAATAAATCCCTAGCAGTCATAAAAAGGAACTGGATAGGTTCCTAAACTTAGTTTCTGATCAAACAGGGTGCGGTCTATACATTGCACTACGTTCGGCCAACAGTAACAGCCTGGGTGATCAGGCCTTGATCTAACCGGAGGTCTGGTCATGGGTCTGGGCTGCAGAGGCGTTGACCCAGGAACACTCCGGGCAGACTCCAGAAAGATCAATATTTATTCAATAAAACTGGCAAATTGTTAATTATGCCATACAAGAGCATGAATTTTGTTTTCAGAAAAGCACACCAGTGGTGAAAATTTGAAATCTATCAGAAGAGGCATTCTGCAGTTATTACATAGATTCCAACGATTCCAAGTTCTTTTTTTATTTTAGTGTATCAACAAATTTGCCTTCACGTAAACAAAACTTAATACCTGAGTATACCTGGAGGGTGTTTCGGGGGTCAACGCCCCGTGGCCCTGTCTGTCTGTGACTATGCCTCCCGGTGTATCAGTGCATGATCAACTAGGCTGTTACTGTGGCCGCAAATAAACCTCTTGAAGACAGCCAGGGTCTATTGGTAATCCCCTTTATGTATGGTGTCCTGGCCCTAAGTTAATGCCTCAGACATTAAATAATGAAGCCTTTCAGAAAAAAGTAAATCAAAATATTTTTAACGTGAATGGCAAAACATAAATAATGTGAGCGGATACCTACAAATTTCACTCTTCATCGTTGTCACATAAAAGCTCTTCTTCTGAGTTTGCGCAACCGCTGAGGGTTTTATTCTCCCAGCGTTGTGTTGAAAGGTCTTTCATGAGACGTCTGAGCCAACTTGCCCAGTGAGCGTGCAAGTTCAGCCCAGTGAGCGTGCACAAGCTTCCAGCCCAGTGAGCGGCACAAGCTTCCAGCCAGTGAGCGTGCAAAAGCTTCAGCCCCAGTGAGCGTGCACAAGCTTCAGCCCCAGTGAGCGTGCACAGCTCCAGCCCCAGTGAGCGTGCACAAGCTTCCAGCCCCAGTGAGCGTGCACAAGCCTCCAGCCCCAGTGAGCGTGCACAAGCTTCCAGCCCCAGTGAGCGTGCACAAGCTTCCAGCCCCAGTGAGCGTGCACAAGCTTCCAGCCCCAGTGAGCGTGCACAACCCTTCCAGCCCCAGTGAGCGTGCACAAGCTTCCAGCCCCAGTGAGCGTGCACAAGCTTCCAGCCCCAGTGAGCGTGCACAAGCTTCCAGCCCCAGTGAGTCGTGCACAAGCTTCCAGCCCCAGTGAGCGTGCACAAGCTTCCAGCCCCAGTGAGCGTGCACAAGCTTCCAGCCCCAGTGAGCGTGCACAAGCTTCCAGCCCCAGTGAGCGTGCACAAGCTTCCAGCCCCAGTGAGCGTGCACAAGCTTCCAGCCCCAGTGAGCGTGCACAAGCTTCCAGCCCCAGTGAGCGTGCACAAGCTTCCAGCCCCAGTGAGCGTGCACAAGCTTCCAGCCCCAGTGAGCGTGCACAAGCTTCCAGCCCCAGTGAGCGTGCACAAGCTTCCAGCCCCAGTGAGCGTGCACAAGCTTCCAGCCCCAGTGAGCGTGCACAAGCTTCCAGCCCCAGTGAGCGTGCACAAGCTTCCAGCCCCAGTGAGCGTGCACAAGCTTCCAGCCCCAGTGAGCGTGCACAAGCTTCCAGCCCCAGTGAGCGTGCACAAGCTTCCAGCCCCAGTGAGCGTGCACAAGCTTCCAGCCCCAGTGAGCGTGCACAAGCTTCCAGCCCCAGTGAGCGTGCACAAGCTTCCAGCCCCAGTGAGCGTGCACAAGCTCCAGCCCCAGTGAGCGTGCACAAGCTTCCAGCCCCAGTGAGCAGTGCACAAGCTTCCAGCCCCAGTGAGCGTGCACAAGCTCCAGCCCCAGTGAGCGTGCACAAGCCTCCAGCCCCAGTGAGCGTGCACAAGCTTCCAGCCCCAGTGAGCGTGCACAAGCCTCCAGCCCCAGTGAGCGTGCACAAGCCTCCAGCCCCAGTGAGCGTGCACAAGCCTCCAGCCCCAGTGAGCGTGCACAAGCCTCCAGCCCCAGTGAGCGTGCACAAGCCTCCAGCCCCAGTGAGCGTGCACAAGCCTCCAGCCCCAGTGAGCGTGCACAAGCCTCCAGCCCCAGTGAGCGTGCACAAGCTTCCAGCCCCAGTGAGCGTGCACAAGCCTCCAGCCCCAGTGAGCGTGCACAAGCCTCCAGCCCCAGTGAGCGTGCACAAGCCTCCAGCCCCAGTGAGCGTGCACAAGACGACTGGATGAAGGGTCTCCAGATGTGAACGAAATGTAAAGGATAAGTTGGAGATAGAAAATACAAGAAAAAAAATCAGTTAATCTCTTAAAGGCCCCACTTGAGGGATACCTAACAACAACAACAACAACAACAACAACAACAACAACACAACAATAACAACAGCAACAACAACGGTAGCAACAACAACAATACAACAACTACAATAACAATACAACAACTACAACAACAATACAACAACTACAACAACAATACAACAGCAACAACAACGGCAGCAACAACAACAATACAACAACTACAACAACAATACAACAGCTACAACAACATTAACAATAATAGACGACCTCGTCTACCGCAACAATGAGAGAAATAGACAATGTTATAAACAGTGAAGTACAAAAGAAAGATATAGAGCGAGGTAAACAAACAGACTGTACAGTGTTTAAACAGAGCGTCGACAACATTCAGTAAACACAAGAGATAAATAACCAGCGGTGTCCGCTCTCCGCTCTAGTTAATAACATGTAAATTATATGCAGATGTTTGTTGTGTATAACTGATGGTTTGTGTGTGTGTGTGTGTGTGCTCACCTATTTGTGATTACAGGTGTCGAATTTTAGCTCTAGGCCCCGCCTCTCAAACTGACCGCTACTGGGTTCACTCCTGCCTTCGAGAGCTCTGTCATATCTATTCCCAAAGCTGTGTATGTATCCTCCTCCCTCTTCATTGTCTATGACTAGGTCCTTCCACTTCCGGAACACCATGAGGATGAAGAAGTATATCCTAAAATCCCTGTGATGTATCTCTATTTTTAACTTCAAGCTGTGCACCTGTGTGCACCTGTGTGCATCTGTGTGCACCTGTGTGCACCTGTGCCTCGCCTGTCGTACAACCATCGTTGTGCACTACTGTCTTCAAAGCCTTCTGTAGGAAGTCTGGACGCAGGTCTACTCAAGAGACTGAGAGAAAAGCTAGAGGAGTAGGCAGGAATAACAGGGAAGGCACTACACTGGATCTAAGAAACAACAAGTGGTTTTCTGAAAAGAGGTGTCAGATGGGCGTGTCTGACGCGTGGGGTTCCTCAAAGATCAGCACTGGGACCAATATTATATCTTGTGTAAGAGGAAGAGTCTTTGTTTCTTGTTGTTTAGTGGTGTGTTGTACATCACATGTGAATTAGACACATGTGCAACATCTGGGTATCTTTAGTCTGTAGACGTTTCGCCAACCAGTGGCTTTAACAATATAATACAGAGAACTGAAGAGGTAGAAGATGAGGTAATGAGTCCCTCAACCTAGGAGAAGGTGCAAACAAAAGCTAACTATATTTCTATGTCACCATCCGTTACGCAGGATGGTGTTCATGGATGGTGTTCATGGATGGTGTTCATGGATGGTGTTCATGGATGGTGTTCATACAGTGTTGACGCAGGATGGTGTTCACAGGTGGATGGTGTTACATCGGATGGTGTTCAACATAGGTTCATCAGTGTTACCATGGGTTCAAAAGGTTCATACAGTGAGTGGTTCATACAGTTGGATTGCACATCTTCAACCTGAGCTGGAGACTTGGGAGGGTGATGGTGACATCGTCAGGTATTCCAACAAGGATTCATCAGGTACCGGAGCTTCAAAGCTTCATACCAGCATAGATGAAGTTACTATTACTTGGTAATTGCCATCTCTCAGGACACTTTAAGGACTTGGCCTTGTGAAGGGTTTGTTGGTGGCTTTGAGGGGTAACCCAGGAGGCTCAGACTTCTAACCTATTATGACCTTCCCCGTCTCTCTTTCCTGTGTTTCTTAGTATTAACTTATATCACCTGTTTCTGCTCCTTCCGTTTCCAATGTTACTTAAGTATCACGTGACCCTGTTTCATCACGTTACTTAAGTATCACGTGACCATGTTTCATCACGTTACTTAAGTATCACGTGACCATGTTTCATCACGTTACTTAAGTATCACGTGACCATGTTTCATCACGTTACTTAAGTATCACGTGACCATGTTTCATCACGTTACTTAAGTATCACGTGACCATGTTTCATCACGTTACTTAAGTATCACGTGACCATGTTTCATCACGTTATTAAGTATCACGTGACCATGTTTCATCACGTTACTTAAGTATCACGTGACCATGTTTCATCACGTTACTTAAGTATCACGTGACCATGTTTCATCACGTTACTTAAGTATCACGTGACCATGTTTCATCACGTTACTTAAGTATCACGTGACCATGTTTCATCACGTTACTTAAGTATCACGTGACCATGTTTCATCACGTTACTTAAGTATCACGTGACCATGTTTCATCACGTTACTTAAGTATCACGTGACCATGTTTCATCACGTTACTTAAGTATCACGTGACCATGTTTCATCACGTTACTTAAGTATCACGTGACCATGTTTCATCACGTTACTTAAGTATCACGTGACCATGTTTCATCACGTTACTTAAGTATCACGTGACCATGTTTCATCACGTTACTTAAGTATCACGTGACCATGTTTCATCACGTTACTTAAGTATCACGTGACCATGTTTCATCACGTTACTTAAGTATCACGTGACCATGTTTCATCACGTTACTTAAGTATCACGTGACCATGTTTCATCACGTTACTTAAGTATCACGTGACCATGTTTCATCAGTTACTTAAGTATCACGTGACCATGTTTCATCACGTTACTTAGTATCCTGACATGTTTCATCATGTTACTTAAGTATCACGTGACCATGTTTCATCCGTTACTTAAGTATACGTGACATGTTTCATCACTGTTACTGTAAGTACACGTGACTTCATGTTTCATCACGTTACTTCGTATCAGACCTGTTCATCACGTTACTTAAGTATCACGTGACCATGTTTCATCACGTTACTTAAGATCTGTATTCATGTTCTTGTTACTGTTACCTGACATGTTAATCAGTTCTAGTATACTGATGTTTCTCTGTATCTTCAGTCTACTGTTACTGCTGTTTCATCACGTTGCTGTACTTCAGTCGTATGATTCACTGTTTACTCTGCTGTACTTCAGTCTCTACTTACTGCTGTACTTCAGTCTCTGTTACTGTTACTGCTGTACTTCAGTCCTGTAACTGTTACCTGCTGTACTTCAGCCTCTGTTACTGTTACCTTGCTGTACTTCAGTCTCTGTTACTGTTACCTGCTGTACTTCAGCCTCTGTTACTGTTACTTGCTGTACTTCAGTCTCTGTTACTGTTACCTGCTGTACTTCAGCCTCTGTTACTGTTACTTGCTGTACTTCAGCCTCTGTAACTGTTACCTGCTGTACTTCAGTCTCTGTTACTGTTACTTGCTGTACTTCAGTCTCTGTTACTGTTACTTGCTGTACTTCAGCACTTGCTGTACTTCAGTCTCTGTTACTGTTACTTGCTGTACTTCAGCACTTGCTGTACTTCAGTCTCTGTTACTGTTACTTGCTGTACTTCAGTCCCTGTTACTGTTACCTGCTGTACTTCAGCCTCTGTTACTGTTACCTGCTGTACTTCAGCACTTGCTGTACTTCAGTCTCTGTTACTGTTACTTGCTGTACTTCAGTCCCTGTTACTGTTACCTGCTGTACTTCAGCCTCTGTTACTTGCTGTACTTCAGCCTCTGTAACTGTTACTTGCTGTACTTCAGTCTCTGTTACTGTTACTTGCTGTACTTCAGTCTCTGTTACTGTTACTTGCTGTACTTCAGCCTCTGTAACTGTCACTGTCACCTGCTGTACTTCAGCCTCTGTTACTGTCACTGTAACCTGCTGTACTTCAGCCTCTGTTACTGTCACTGTAACCTGCTGTACTTCAGCCTCTGTTACTGTTACCTGCTGTACTTCAGTCTCTGTTACTGTTACTTGCTGTACTTCAGTCTCTGTTACTGTTACCTGCTGTACTTCAGCCTCTGTAACTGTCCCTGTCACTTGCTGTACTTCAGCCTCTGTTATTGTCACTGTAACCTGCTGTATTTCAGCCTCTGTTACTGTCACTGTCACCTGCTGTACTTCAGTCTCTGTTACTGTCACTGTCACCTGCTGTACTTCAGCCTCTGTTACTGTCACTGTAACCTGCTGTACTTCAGCCTCTGTTATGTGTACCTGCTGTACTAGCCTGTTACTGTACTATGCTGTACTTCAGCCTGTTCTGTTAGCTGTCTTACTGTATGTCACTGACCTGCTGTACTTCAGCTCTGTTACTGTACTGTCACCTGTACTTAGCTCTGTTACTGTACTTCTGTCTTCAGCTCTGTTACTGTAACTGCTTCTCACCTGTTTCACCTGCTGTACTTCAGCCTCTGTTACTGTCACTGTACCTGCTGTACTTCAGCCTCTGTTACTGACCTGCTGTCTCACTTCTGTCACTGTACGCTGTACTTCAGCCTCTGTTACTGTCACTGTCACCTGCTGTACTTCAGCCTCTGTTACTGTCACTGTCACCTGCTGTACTTCAGCCTCTGTTACTGCACTGTACCTGCTGTACTTCAGCCCTGTCTTCATGTACCTCTGTACTTCACCCTGTTACTGTCACTGTAACCTGCTGTACTTCAGCCTCTGTACTGTTACTGCTGTATTCAGCTCTCTGTTACTGTCACTCCTGCTGTACTTCAGCCTCTGTTACTGTACTACATAGCTCTGACTGTCCTGCTACTTCAGCCTCTGTTACTGTCACTGTCACCTGCTTGTACTTCAGCCTCTGTTACTGTCACTGTCACCTGCTGTACTTCAGCCTCTGTTACTGTCACTGTCACCTGCTGTACTTCAGCCTCTGTTACTGTCACTGTCACCTGCTGTACTTCAGCCTCTGTTACTGTCACTGTCACCTGCTGTACTTCAGCCTCTGTTACTGTCACTGTCACTCTGCTGTACTTCAGCCTCTGTTATCTCACTCTGCTGCTTGCTTGTTATCACTTCACCTCTGTACTGTGTCTGTTTACTGCTACTTCACCTCTGTTACTGTACTGTCACCTGCTGTACTTGTCTGTTACTGCTACTGTCACCTGCTGTACTTAGCTTGTTACTGTACTTCACCTCTCTGTGTCTATGTTACCTACTGTCACCGCTGTACTGGTCTTGTTACTGCTACTGTCACCTGCTGTACTGTGTCTTGTTACTGCTACTGTCACCTGCTGTACTGTGTCTTGTTACTGCTACTGTCACCTGCTGTACTGTGTCTGCTGCTACTGTCATCTGTACTTACTGCACTGTCACCTGCTGTACTGTGTCTTGTTACTGCTACTGTCACCTGCTGTACTGTGTCTGTGTTACTGCTACTGTCACCTGCTGTACTGTGTCTGTGTTACTGCTACTGTCACCTGCTGTACTGTGTCTGTGTTACTGCTACTGTCACCTGCTGTACTGTGTCTGTGTTACTGCTACTGTCACCTGCTGTACTTCAGAAACTCTTGCTGTCACTTCAGAATGTCTGAATCTCTTGTTCCTCCACCAACCATCTCTCTCACCATCTTCTCATCTACCAGGCTGACCTCATCCCACCATAACATATCAATCATCACCATACAATCATCCACACCATACAATCATCCACACCATACAATCATCCACACCATACAATCATCCACACCATACAATCATCCACACCATACAATCATCCATACCATACAATCATCCACACCATACAATCATCCACACCATACAATTATCAACTACCTCCCTCTTTGGTCCTCCCTTTCACCTCCTCCTTTTTTCTTCCTCCCGTTTACCTCTTCCCTGTTTCCTCCTCCCGTTTACCTCCCGCTTTCCTCCTCCTGTTTACCTCCTTCTTTCCTCCTCCCGTTTACCTCCTCCCTCTTTCCTCCTCCCGTTTACCTCCTCCTTTCCTCCTCCCGTTTACCTCCTCCTCTTTCATCTTCCCATGGTTTTTCTCCAGGGCTGGGGGATACACAAAGTGGTTTAGGATAGAGGTATAGTGTAGTGTAGTGTAGTGTTGTGTAGTGTAGTGTAGCGCAGTGTAGTGTAGTATAGTGTTGTATATACCTTTGATATACCTTTGAAGAGTTTCGAGAGTTTCTCTAGTCTCTGAGCCCGGCCATGGGCCAGGCTCGTCTGGTGCTTGCCTGGTCAACTAGGCCCGCTGCCCCACATATCCGTCACAGCCTGGTTGATCTGGCACTTGGTGAAGATACTTGTCCAGTTTCCTCTTGAAGGCTTCTACACTGGTTCCAGCCGTGTTTCTGATATCTTCTGGTAAGATGTTGAATAGTCTGGGACCCAGGATGTTGATACAGTGTTCCCTTATTGTCCCCACCGCACCCCTGCTCCTCACTTGGTATATTTTACACTTCCTCCCATATCTCTCACTCCAGTATGTTGTTATGGCAGTGTGCAGATTTGGGACCAGGCCCTCGAGTACTTTCCAGGTATATATTATCATGTATCTCTCTCTCCTCCGCTCCAATGAGTACATGTTCAAGACTTGAAGGCGTTCCCAATAATTTAGGTGTTTCAATGGCTCAATGTGGGCTGTAAACGATCTCTGAATTTGTTCCAGCTCTGATATTTCTCCTGCTTTGAACGTGGCCGTCAGCACTGAGCAGTATTCTAAGTGAGGGAGCACTAGCGATTTGAAGAGTGTCACCATCGGCATTATTTCCCTTGTTTTGAAAGTTCTCAATACCCACCCCGTCACCCTCCTGGCTGTCGTGATCTTTGTGTTGTTATGGCCTTTAAAAGAAAGGTCAGCTGACATAATTATTCCCAAGTCCTTTACGTGTTCCTTTCGTTCTATTGGTGACCCTCTTGAGTTTGTTCTTCATTCTTTCCATACCTCAGCAGCTGGAACTTATCACCATTGAAGGTCATGTTGCTCACCAATGCCCACTGGAAAACACTGACTTTCATGCTTATTTTAGTGTCATTTGCAAATGATGTTACAAAAGTGTGCTGGGTGTTTTTATCTATGTCTGCTATGAGGATGAGAAACAGAAGAGGTGCCAGGACAGTGCCTTTGGGCACTGAGCTTTTGACCTCGCTGTTAACTACTACTTTTTGTGTTCTGTGTGTTAGGAACTCGAAATTCCATCTGCCTACCTTTCCCTTAATGCCAATGGCCCTCATTTTGTGCGCTATCATTCCATGATCGCATTTGTCAAACGCCTTTGCAAAATCTGTGTAAATCACATCTGCGTTTTGGTCGTCCTCCAATGCCTCCGTAATTCTGTCATAATGGTTCAGCATCTGTGACAGGCATGATCGTCCCGCTCTAAACCCTATGCTGGTTCGGGTTATGTTGGTTGTGCTGGTCCATGAACTTTGTAATCTGTTGTGTATTTTAAGTGTTGTGTTAGTGTAGTGTTGTGTAGTGTTGTGTAGTGTAGTGTTGTGTTGTGTTTTTTTTTTTTTTTTTTTTTTTTTTTTTTTTTTTTTTTTTTTTTTTTTTTTTTTTTTTTTTTTTTTTTTTTTTTTTTTTTTTTTTTTTTTTTTTTTTTTTTTTTTTTTGCCGTCTCATCACTCTTTCAAAGATTTTATGATGTGAGAAGTTAGGGCTACTGGTCTGTAATCTTTAGCTAGTGCTCTACTACCTCCCTTATACAAAGGAGTTATGTCTGTGTAGTGTAGTGTTGTGTAGTGTAGTGTCGTATTGTGTAGTTTAGTGTAGTGTTGTGTAGTGTAGTGTTGTGTAGTGTTGTGAAGTGTAGTGTTGTGTAGTGTAGTGTAGTGTTGTGTAGTGTAATGCAGTGTAGTGTAGTGTAGAGTAGTGTTGAGTAGTGTAGTGTTGTGTAGTGTAGTGTAGTGTTGTGTAGTGTAGTTTAGTGTAGTGTTGTGTAGTGTTGTGTAGTGTAGTGCTGTGTCATGTTGTGTAGTGTAGTGCAGTGTAGTGTTGTGTAGTGTAGTGTTGTGTAGTGCTGTGTAGTGTAGTGTTGTGTAGTGTAGTGTAGTGGTGTGTAGTGTAGTGTTGTGTAGTGTAGTGTTGTGTAGTGTAGTGTTGTGTGTTGTGTAGTGTAGTGTAGTGTTGTGTAGTGTAGTGTTGTGTTGTGTAGTGTTGTGTAGTGTAGTGTTGTGTCATGTTGTGTAGTATTGTGTTGTGTAGTGTAGTGTTGTGTAGTGTAGTGTAGTGTTGTGTCATGTAGTGTAGTGTAGTGTAGTGTAGTGTAGTGTAGTGTAGTGTAGTGTAGTGTTGTGTAGTGAAGACACTGATGAGGGAAAGGGGATATTGGGGCATAAGGTGTATATTAAGAGGAAGCTAGAATAAGAGAGGAAGAGGAAGAGGAGAAAGATAAGTCCAAGGAGGCTATAGCCCCAGGTACACCTGCGTGTGCTTACACCATCACTAGTTCGTTGTCTCTCTCCACCCTGGTGAGGAGAAGAGGGAGAGATGAGTGTGGGTGTGGAGGGGAATGTGTGGTGGAGGAGGGGGGGAAATTAATGTGGAGGCGAGCGATGGAAGGAGGGGAGTGCTTAGGGAAGAATCCGAAGGAAGAAAGGAGAGGAATATAAGGGAAGGAGAGGGATATAAGTGAAGGAGGGGATAAAGAAAAGAGGGGAGATAAAAGGGAAGGGTTGGTAGAGGGGAGTGTCAGGTGATCGTCACCAATTGTGTGTGAGGGGAGACTTCCGGCCCAGGATGCTGGGGTCCTATGAGAAGAGAGAGAGAGAGAGAGAGAGAGAGAGAGAGAGAGAGAGAGAGAGAGAGAGAGAGAGAGAGAGAGAGAGAGTAGAGAGAGAGAGAGAGAGAGAGAGAGAGAGAGAGAGAGAGGAGAGAGAGAGAGAGAGAGAGAGAGAGAGAGATACACATGAGTAATAACTGGAGTACAACACTGTACTGGAGTTACACAGTGGTAATAACTGGAGTACAACACTGTACTTCAGGTACACAGTGATAATAACTGGAGTACAACACTGTACTGGAGTTACACAGTGGTAATAACTGGAGTACAACACTGTACTAAGATAATGAGAAAATTACGAGTTACAGTGGTAATAACTGGAGTACAACACTGTACTGGAGTTACACAGTGGTAATAACTGGAGTACAACACTGTACTGGAGTTATACAGTGGTAATAACTGGAGTACAACACTGTACTGGAGTTATACAGTGGTAATAACTGAGTACAACACTGTACTGTAGTTACACAGTGGTAATAACTGGTGTACAACACTGTACTGTAGTTCACAGTGGTAATAACTGTTGTACAACACTGTACTGAGTTACATAGTGGTAATAACTGAGTACAACACTGTACTGTAGTTACACCGTGGTAATAACTGAGTACAACACTGTACTGTAGTTACACAGTGGTAATAACTGGTGTACAACACTGTACTGTAGTTACACAGTGGTAATAACTGGAGTACATTACTGTACTGTAGTTACAAGTGGTAATACCTGGTGTACAACACTGTACTGTAGTTACACAGTGGTAATAACTGGGGTACAACACTGTACTGGAGTTAAAAGTGGTAATAACTGGTGTACAACATACTGTAGTTACACAGTGGTAATAACTGGTGTACAAAACTGTACTGTAGTTAACAGTGGTAATAACTGGAGTACAACACTGTACTGTAGTTACACCGTGGTAATAACTGGAGTACAACACTGTACCGTAAATTACACAGTGGTAATAACTGGTGTACAACACTTTTACTGTAGTTACACAGTGGTAATAACTGGAGTACAACACTGTACTGTAAAATTACACAGTGAATAACTGGTGCAACACTGTATTTTGGGGTTACAGTGGTTTAAATGGAGTACAACACTGTACTATTACAAGGTTTAAAAAAACTGAGACAAAAACTGTACTGTAGTTACACAGTGGTAATAACTGTACAACACTTTTACTGTAGTTACACAGTGGTAATAACTGGAGACAACACTGTACTGTAGTTACACAGTGGTAATAACTGGTGTACAACACTGTACTGTAGTTACACAGTGGTAATAACTGGTGTACAACACTGTACTGTAGTTACACAGTGGTAAAACTGGAGTACAACACTGTACTGTAGTTACACCGTGGTAATAACTGGAGTACAACACTGTACTGTAGTTACACAGTGTATTCTGGGGTACAACACTGTACTGTAGTTACACAGTGGTAATAACGGGTACAACACTGTACAGTAGTTACACGGTGGTAATAACTGGTACAACACTGTACTGAGCACAGGAATAACTGGAGTACAACACTGTACTGGAGTTAAAAGTGGTAATAACTGGAGTACAACACTGTACTGGAGTTACAGGTAAATTTAACCCGGTACAACATACTGGAGTTACACCGGAAGAACTGGAATACAACATAAAAAGAAAAACAAAGTGGAATAACTGGAGTACAACACTGTCTGGAGTTACACAGTGTAATAATAGTACAACACTGTACTGTAGTTACACAGTGGTAATAACTGGAGAAAAACTGTACTGTATTACAAAGGGGGTAATAACTGGAGTACAACACTGTACTGAGTTACACAGTGGTAATAACTGGAGAAACACTGTACTGGAGTTAAAAGTGGTAAAACGATCAACACGCCCGGAGTTAAAATGGTAATAACTGGTGTAAAAACTGTACTGAGTTAAAAGTGGTAAAACTGGAGTACCCAAAACTTTTACTGGAGTTAAAAGTGGTAATAACTGGAGTACAACACTGTCCGGTTTCACGGGTAATAATAGATCCCAAAACTGTACTGGAGTTAAAAAGTGGTAATAACTGGGGGTACAACCTGTTGTGTTGGACAGTGGTAAATAACATACAACACTGACTGGGAGTTACACAGTGGTAATAACTGGACAACCTGTATTTTGGGGTTACAAGTGGTAATAACTGAGTACAACACTGTCTGGGTTACACAGTGGTAATAACTGGTGTCAAAACTACTGTAGTTACACCGTAATAACTGGAGTACAACACTGCTGGAGCAGGGTAATAACTTATCCCAAAACTGTCTGAAAACAGTGGTAATAACTGGTGTACAACACTGATTTGGGGTTACAGTGGTAATAACTGGGTACAGCACTGTACTGGAGTTACACAGTGGTAATAACTGGAGTACAACACTGTACTGGAGTTACACAGTGGTAATAACTGGAGTACAACACTGTACTGGAGTTACACAGTGGTAATAACTGGAGTACAACACTGTACTGGAGTTACACAGTGGTAATAACTGGAGTACAACACTGTACTGGAGTTACACAGTGGTAATAACTGGAGTACAACACTGTACTGGAGTTACACAGTGGTAATAACTGGAGTACAACACTGTACTGGAGTTACACAGTGGTAATAACTGGAGTACAACACTCTACTGGAGTTACACAGTGGTAATAACTGGAGTACAACACTGTACTGGAGTTACACAGTGGTAATAACTGTACATTAAGTAATCCCCACAACAGTAACTACCTCGCTATGTCACCACTGCAACAATATATTTTGAGGAACAAGACTCATGTGGAACACTTGTGTATTTGTTTTACCCAAACGTTTCCCCTCGCAGCAGGCTTCTTCAGTCACATAGAGAAGGGAAAATTGATATACATCTTAATTCTTCCCTCAGCCTTCATAGGTGATCAGTCCCTCAGCCTTCATAGAAGGTGATCAGTCCCTCAGCCTTCATAGAAGGTGATCAGTCCCTCAGCCTTCATAGAAGGTGATCAGTCCCTCAGCCTTCATAGAAGGTGATCAGTCCCTCAGCCTTCATAGAAGGTGATCAGTCCCTCAGCCTTCATAGAAGGTGATCAGTCCCACAGTCTTCATAGAAGGTGATCAGTCCCTCAGTCTTCATAGAAGGTGATCAGTCCCTCAGACTTCATAGAAGGGGATCAGTCCCACAGTCTTCATAGAACGTGATCAGTCCCTCAGACTTCATAGAAGGTGATCAGTCCCTCAGCGTTCATAGAAGGTGATCAGTCCCTCAGACTTCATAGAACGTGATCAGTCCCTCAGCCTTCATAGAAGGTGATCAGTCCCTCAGACTTCATAGAAGGTGATCAGTCCCTCAGTCTTCATAGAAGGTGATCAGTCCCTCAGCCTTCATAGAAGGTGATCAGTCCCTCAGACTTCATAGAAGGTGATCAGTCCCTCAGACTTCATAGAAGGTGATCAGTCCCTCAGTCTTCATAGAAGGTGATCAGTCCCACAGTCTTCATAGAAGGTGATCAGTCCCTCAGACTTCATAGAAGGTGATCAGTCCCTCAGCCTTCATAGAAGGTGATCAGTCCCTCAGCCTTCATAGAAGGTGATCAGTCCCTCAGCCTTCATAGAAGGTGATCAGTCCCTCAGACTTCATAGAAGGTGATCAGTCCCTCAGTCTTCATAGAAGGTGATCAGTCCCTCAGTCTTCATAGAAGGTGATCAGTCCCTCAGACTTCATAGAAGGGGATCAGTCCCTCAGTCTTCATAGAAGGTGATCAGTCCCACAGTCTTCATATAAGGTGACCAGTCCCTCAGTCTTCATAGAAGGTGATCAGTCCCTCAGACTTCATAGAAGGTGATCAGTCCCTCAGTCTTCATAGAAGGTGACCAGTCCCTCAGTCTTCATAGAAGGTGATCAGTCCCTCAGTCTTCATAGAAGGTGATCAGTCCCTCAGTCTTCATAGAAGGTGATCAGTCCCTCAGACTTCATAGAAGGGGATCAGTCCCTCAGTCTTCATAGAAGGTGATCAGTCCCACAGTCTTCATAGAAGGTGATCAGTCCCTAAGACTTCATAGAAGGTGATCAGTCCCTCAGTCTTCATAGAAGGTTATCAGTCCCTCAGACTTCATAGAAGGGGATCAGTCCCTCAGTCTTCATAGAAGGTGATCAGTCCCACAGTCTTCATAGAAGGTGATCAGTCCCTCAGTCTTCATAGGAGGTGATCAGTCCCTCAGACTTCATAGAAGGGGATCAGTCCCTCAGTCTTCATAGAAGGTGATCAGTCCCTCAGTCTTCATAGAAGGTGATCAGTCCCTCAGTCTTCATAGAAGGTGATCAGTCCCTCAGACTTCATAGAAGGTGATCAGTCCCTCAGTCTTCATAGAAGGTGATCAGTCCCACAGTCTTCATAGAAGGGGATCAGTCCCACAGTCTTCATAGAAGGGGATCAGTCCCACAGTCTTCATAGAAGGGGATCAGTCCCACAGTCTTCATAGAAGGTGATCAGTCCCACAGTCTTCATAGAAGGGGATCAGTCCCTCAGTCTTCATAGAAGGGGATCAGTCCCTCAGTCTTCATAGAAAATACAAGTTGACTTTTTCTTTTTATGAAGGTGATGACACCCAAGTTCAGTTCTTGTCCAAGACATGACGATCAGGTCCCCTCACGTGTCTTAGTACAATGTTTTACCAGACGACACACAGGTGTTGACGTGTCTTAGTCTCAATGTTTTCCCAGACGACACACAGTGCTGCAGTGTCTTAGTCCTCAATGTTTTACCCACGACGACACACAGGTGTTGCACGTGTCTTTGTCCACAATGTTTTACCCACGACGACACACAGGTGTTGCACGTGTCTTTGTCCTCAATATTTTACCCACGACGACACACAGGTGTTGCAAGTGTCTTTGTCCTCAATAGTTTACCCACGACGACACACAGGTGTTGCAAGTGTCTTTTCCACAATGTTTTACCCATGACGACACACAGGTGCTGCATATTTGTCTTAGTTTTCAACTTGTTGATATTATAAACATTAACAATGTGAAACATTTATCTTAAATAATGAACGCGGATTATTCTAACATGCTTTCTCTTCTTCCTCAAATAGGTAAGTGATGAGAGTGATTACACTGCTACTGCTACTGCTACTGCCACTGCTACTGCCACTGCCACGGCCACCTGCCTAATTCACTGCAGTTACCAGGTAAGAACAGTAATAATGGTAGAATTACCTACAAAATGTTAGGTAAATGGACACAGATTCAACTAATGTGATATTTTATAGCGGCAACGTTTAGCTTTCCGCTTTGTTGGCGCTATTCATACTGGTACCGATGTACTTACGCCATGATGGACGCTAATCAATATGGTCTGCAAGGTTTCACTCAGCAAGTTGCAAGGTTTGCCATGCAAGACTCAACGAAGTGGACATCGTAGCCCAGAGGAGACTCGCTATGGCTGAGTGCCAGGCTGAGTGCCAGGCTGAGAGAGGATCCTTGTCTCTAGCATCCATCAGTCCTGTGCATCCTGCTCATCGCTCTGAAGGGTGTACGGGTGTAAACATTGGCGTGTGTTTCCTTAAGACACCTGCTGTCCATGTTCACCTAGCACAACAACCCCAGCAGTACTGTCACTACACCACCACCACAACAACCCCAGCAGTACTGCCACTACACCACTACCACAACAACCCAGCAGTACTGCCACTACACCACCACCACAACAACCCCAGCAGTACTGCCACTACACCACCACCACAACAACCCCAGCAGTACTGCCACTACACCACTACCACAACCCCAACAGTACTGCCACTACACCACCACCACAACAACCCCAGCAGTACTGCCACTACACCACCACAACAACCCCCAGCAGTACTGCCACTACACCACCACCACAACAACCCCAGCAGTACTGCCACTACACCACCACCACAACAACCCCAGCAGTACTGCCACTACACCACCACAACAACCCCAGCAGTACTGCCACTACACCACCACCACAACAACCCAACAGTACAGCCACTAACCAACCACAACAACCCTACCACTACAACAACCCCAGCAGTACTACCACAACATCATCACCACAACAACCCCAGCAGTACTGCCACAATACCATCACCACACCAACCCCAGAAGTACTGCCGCAACACCGTCACCACAACAACCCAAGCAGTACTACCACAACTACCCCAGCAGTACTGCCACAACACCATCACCACAACAACCCTACCACGACAACAACCCAGCAGTACAGCCACAACACCACCACGACGACAACCTCCAGCAGTACTGCCACAACACCACCACCACGACAACCCCAGCAGTACTGCCACAACACCATCACCACAACAACCCCAGCAGTACTGTCATTACACCACCACAATAACACTAGCAACAACACTAGCAACAATACTAGCAACAACACTAGCAACAACACTAGCAACGACACTAGCAACAATACTAGCATCAACACTAGCAACAATACTAGCAACAACACTAGCAACGGTACTAGCAACAACACTAAAAAAAAACTAGCAACAAAACTAGCAACACTACTAACAACACTAGCAACAATACTAGCAGCAATACTAGCAACAACACTAGCAGCAATACTAGCAGCAATACTAGCAACAACACTAGCAACAACACTAGCAACAATACTAGCAACAATACTAGCAACTATACTAGCAACAACACTAGCAACAACACTAGCAACACTACTAACAACACTATGAACAATACTAGCAACAATGCTAGCAACAACACTAGCAACAATACTAGCAACAATACTAGCAACAACACTAGGAACAATACTAGCAACAACACTATCAACAACACTAGAAACAATACTAGCAGCAACACTAGCAACAATACTCGGAACAACACTAGCAACAATACTAGCAACAACACTAGCAACAATACTAACAACAATACTAGCAACAATACTAGGAACAACACTAGCAACAGTACTAGCAACAATACTAGCAACAATACTAACAACAATACTAGCAACAATACTTGGAACAATTCTAGCAACAATACTAGCAATAATACTAGCAACAACACTAGCAACAATACTAGCAACAATACTAGCAACAATACTAGCAACTACACTAGCAACAATACTAGCAACAACACTAGCAACAATACTAGCAACTACACTAGCAACAATATTTGCTACATTAACTACAACCACAAAAACACCTCTTCCTGTTTACATTCTGGTTGTTATTCCTCTTCTTTCTTACACGACTCTTGTTCCTCCTCCTGTACCTCACACTCCTGCTGTTCCTCCTCCTGTTCTTACTTTTTATTGCTCATGCCCCAGGTCTTCCTCTTCCTCGTCTTCTTGCTCACACTCGTCTTCCTCCTCCTCCTCTTCTTGCTCACACTCGTCTTCCTCCTCCTCCTCTTCTTGCTCACACTCGTCTTCCTCCTCCTCCTCTTCTTGCTCACACTCGTCTTCCTCCTCCTCCTCCTCTTCTTGCTCACACTCGTCTTCCTCCTCCCTGGTCACCTGTGAGTGTGACACAGTAATTACAGTTGTGGTCAGCTCACAGTTCTGGGAATTTCATCTGGGGTTTCCTGCACTCCAAGCTCGGCCCCACCTGCTTCTAGTCACATCACCAACATGCACAACAACAATACTAATAATAATAATAATAATAAAAATAATAATAATAATGACAATAATAATAATAATAATAATAATGACAATGATAATGATGATAATGATAGTAATAACATTAAGTATTATTAAGTATTATCAGATGTATGCTCCAGACACATACCATTAAAATAAAAGAAAAGATGCAAGTTAGAGAGAGAGAGAGAGAGACGTTCTCTTTACTGACGAAGATGAAGAATCACAGAACTTTCTCAGGAATAAAAAATAAATACTAATCAGGAAGACGGAAAACAATGAGATAAAACTTAATACCTCAAACTTAGATGTTGTTTCTCTTATGTTATAGATTAGTTCGTTTAAGACCTTTTTACTTCTAAGAATTTTTGCCTTTTCTGTCCTAGTTTTCTTTTGATGAATTATTGAAAGTGAGTCCGGTCATTATTAAAGTTTATGAGTGATTAGGAACCACCTGCTTCCTAGTCTGGAACTACACAGATACACATCTCTTCACTCCCCGTGGGAGGGCGTTATATCTGATTGGTTACTTGAGGATGAAAATGGGTTTCCTTATTGATTAAAGATAATTTCAACAATTGTGTCCAGTTTGGGTTCTGGAACTCTTGTAGACACAAAGTCATGAACGGTCCCCTGCATGATAAAGGCATTTCTTCACATTTCACAAGATTCATGGCACCACACACTTTATGCAAGACAGTGTCCCATGCAACAGGTCACACTTTATGCAAGACAGTGTCCCATGCAACAGGTCACACTTTATGCAAGACAGTGTCCCATGCAACAGGTCACAGCAGGTCAAGAAATGGTTGCAAGAGAACAATGTCCGTGTTATCCAGAGGCCAGGGAAAAACCTTGACTTGAAAATTGAAAATTGTTGGAATGAAATGAAATGAAATCTTCATTCCAGACCAGAGCATCAGTGTCATGCTCGACCAGGGCGACGAAAAATATTTGGATTCTAGAAGTGATTTTGATTTTCTTTAAAAGCCTAAAATTGTTAATCTTTAAAATGCTTGAAATCGGTAATTAAATCACAAGAAAAAATTAATTAAATTATAAGTGAATTTTTTCCCTTACTCTTTATCTTGTTACCAGAAAAAATCTTAGCAATTTGACAATAATCCAACTTCATTTGTGTAGTGTTTAAGACTTACTGGACTAGTGTTTAAGACTTACTGGACTAGTGTTTAAGACTTACTGGACTAGTGTTTAAGACTTACTGGACTAGTGTTTAAGACTTACTGGACTAGTGTTTAAGACTTACTGGACTACACTCCTTGTTTCTCGTGGATAATGACCATGTCTTGTGTCTTGTGAGTTTTATTCCTCGTGCATGCGAATGACACTTGTGGTTTACCTGTGACCGATATTAAGGGATTTTGTGCTCTCATATACTGGCCTTCCGCCCGGTTTCCTTTTTGAGAGATAAACTAGACTGTTGCTACTGGCGGCCAGCTGGCCCACACACCCATTACTTGGCGGTGATGGTGATTCTATTTCCGTTTGAAAATTTCTAGCCGTGTTCTGGTAATATTTCTAGTATCTTCTGGTTGCAGAGTTGAAGAGTCTTGGACCACTTATGTTGACACGGTAATTTTTTTTGTGCTCATGGCGCCCCTGCTCTTCAATGAGCCTATTTTGCACTTCCTCCCACATCTCAAATTTCATTACTTTGTTATGGCAGTGAGTGGATTTGAGAAACCCTCCAATATCTTGCGGGAATATATACAAGTACTTTAAGACGTTAGCAGTAGTTTGCATGCTGTACTGGTTCTGTGAAGGCAAACGACTTATGTATATTTTCCACCTTTGATATCTCTACCGCCTTGAACGACCTCTGAGCACAGAACGACCTCTGAGCACAGAACGACCTCTGAACACAGAACGACCTCTGAACACAGAACGACCTCTGAACACAGAACGACCTCTGAGCACAGAACGACCTCTGAGCACAGAACGACCTCTGAGCACAGAACGATGTTTAACCCGTGGAAGTGCACGTAGTTTTGATAGTACCGTCAATGGTGTTAATTCCGTTGTTTTGAAAGTTTTCTTGATCAGTTCTGTTATTTATCTGACCTTTGCTCCTGTGTTTGCTTTACTGTGTTCTTTTGTTCTTTAAATGACATATCATATGACATTATTACTTATTTCTTACGTTCTATGAGAATGTTTATCATAGATACATTAAAGGCATGACACTAATATGTCACAGGCATAACACAGAATTGTCAGTTATTCACACAGTGTAAATTTCTTCAAAACATGAAATGGAAGAGATATGTCAAATGCCTTCAAAAAAAAGAGTCGCTAATCTCACTCAGTTACGTAAGTGGGCACAGCGGAACCAACCAAACTAGAAAATACACTTTGAACACAACGGTGTCAAACACAGCAAATTCAGACCACAATCTGAAGTTCAGACATACATACACACTGGTCTTCATCAGCCCAACACAAAAACTCATGAGGTTGTATTCTACAAATTCATCTTCAAGAATAAATACATTATCTTGGATCAAATATATCATGACCTTACTGAGATATGTTGGGAAGATAGTATGAGTGATATGGTTTAATACCAGTGTCTGGAGAGTAGGAACTTAATGACTCTACAAGAATGATCCAAACACATACCATTAAAAGAAGAAGAAAAGATGCAAGTTAGATAGAGAGAGACGTTTCCTTCACAGACGAAGATGAAAAATCAGAAAACTTCTCAAAGGTTTCAGACTTTCTCAGGAATAATAAATAAATACTAATTAGGAAGATAGAAAATAATGAGATAAAACTGAATGCATCAGAGTCCAGGAAATACAAAGAAAAAAAAAAAAATTAATGAAATTGAAAGAAACCCAACATATCTGATCTTGTATGAGGCTCCTTGCTGAAAAAGACACAGCTAACACTGACTTATAAATACCCTGAATTATATCATAGTTATCTACCAAAGAATACTAGAAGGTTTATTTACTAGTAATAACTCTTCATCTCATGGGAGCAGGAGCAGTTACTTTCATTAAGCTGGAATTTTATAAGAAAGTTACATCTGAGAGAATTAATACTTGCTACTAAACTGTAAATGGTGTCTGAAGTTAAAATTATATACATTCAAATTTAATGTTGCTGGAATTTTTAACCTGCTACACATACCTAGGTGCAAAGAATATTATGTCTATACATCGTTATATTAACTTAGACATGCTACAATACTACAATAAATCCTGTAATTAAAGTGATACCATTAATAAACTTTTTTACTATCTGGCACGTTAGTTTACGAAATAATATTTATAAGAAGAGAATAAATTTGTGTAGTGTGCGGCAGACTTAACATATAATTTGACTGATAAAAATTAGTAGGTCCCTAAGTTAACCAACGTCTGACAACCTAAGAATCCATAAGCACAGATTAATTAAACAATGAAGTGACTAGATCGCAAGGCAGCAGTGTGTACACAGCAGCTGTAAACAACACAGCATCAGATAAGGGTGAGAGACACACAAAAAGACCTAACTGGGGATAATTAACATGTCTTCCATAAAAGGTAAAAAAATTCTCAAATTACTGAGTTTGAGTTCAGCAATATTCAAACTCAAACTATGAAAGTGGGTTGATACTTTGAATCTGAGTAATATTGCATCTCCCACAATACACAACCACAAAATGTCAAAAATGAATAATTCTAAATAAATCTCTGGGAAGAGTTCCACAGAGGATAAGAAGTATGTGTCTGGGTTCACTAGTGACATCATACTCCACCACAACATACTCCACCACATCATACTCCACCACAATATAGTGTAAATCACAACAACACAGGAGAACAGAGATCTTGCAGATGGAGGGACAATATTGGTGTTTCCTTGCCGATGTCCAGCCAGAGAGAGAGAGAGAGAGTGAGAGAGAGAGAGTGAGAGAGTGATGTCAGATACACAGGTGTGGGGTGAGGTTCGCTCAGCAGCATAACACTTCACAAAATGCATCACAACTGGCATATGACTGAACAAGCATATAGCTTAGTGGGACAACCAATGACAACCTTGAATGTGCCAACACAAAACGTGTAGTGTGTGATACATCCTAACCTTTAAATGTAGCTAAATATATAAGACAAATAATACTATAAAGTATATTTTCGTATCACTCACTAACGAAAATAACATTTGCAATATAATAATAAATAAAAATGTACATAATAAGAAGTTGTGTACACTATCTGAAGACAACAACAACAAGAATGAGCGAAATTCTCAGGTTATAATAAAGATATGTGTTTAGTGAGGCATTAATTAGACTCAAGATTAACAATCCCGAAGAATTTATTTCATGAATGAGACTCAAAAACTTTTCTGACATCTTCAAAGCACTTGCAAAAATCTGTACACTGAATGTACTGATGTCACATATTATCATAATTTTTGATACAGACAGAAGCAAGACTGCTGAACACATGCACAAGCCAGGGCAGCAATGGCTTGATAGTGGGTTATGCTCCTTGAAATTGCTGGACCTGTATAATATGTTTCAGATGAAGTGGAAGGCAAACAAAATGCAGATGTATTATACAGAGACTTTGCAAAAGTTTTCGACAAGCGCGACTGTGGTATAATAACCGACACACTGAATGCGAAAGGAATAACTGGAGAAATGAGCAGAAATATTTTGATCTTTCTTACAAATAGAACTCAAAGAATAATAGTAAACAGAGTAACATTGGAGTCTGCCACAGTAAGAAGTTCTGTTTCTCAAGGCACAGTAGTCACCACACTTCTTTCTTGTTCTCATATCCATCATGGAGAGACATAAGTCAAAAAACAGTACCATCTTTTGCAGACGATACTAGAATTTATATGAGAGTAACAATCTAATGAGGATACAGTCAATTTTCAAGCTGATATAAAACAAGTCTTCCAGTGGGTCACAGAAAGCGATGTGGACTTCATCTGTTATGGAAAAGTTGAGTAAAGGAAAAAAGTGGGACGAACTGCAAAATAAACTCAAACTATTCGATAAAGCAGAGAAGTAAACATGATGTCAGAAGCTCCTACACACAGTGATCAAAACAGTATTTACTGTCACAACTGAAAGGAAAATGATAGGCTGGATAAGTAAATCCTTCAAAACAGGAGTTTCCAAGACAGTAATGATTCTCTTTACATCACCTGTCATCTCTAGACTCAGTTATTTCTGTAAAACAAAATCTCTTTTAAGGCAAACAAAACTGCAGGTCTGGAGAATGCACACAGAAGTGTCACTGTCCACATATATCATTCAGTTATGCACCTAAATCACTGGGAACGCTTGAATTCTCTTGAACTGCTCTCAGTGACACGTAGGCCAGAATTTACACCTGGAAAATTCTGGAGGAATCACTCCCTGCAAAAGGAAGAGGCTCGACAGACTGTACATAATACCCTTAATGAAGGCAGAGGGACAATGAGTACATAAAGAGATTACTAAGTGTATATATACCAAGACATTTTAACACTCCACTTCAAAAGGTCACAGTTCGTCAAGCCAGCTCCCGAAACAGCCAGTTTGTGGTGCCTGCTTTGAACTGCATAACACCAGCATCAACAACCCTACTGATCAGGCCAAAATCAAGGAGGCCTGGTCTGGGACCGCTTCTCTGGAGTAATGAACGCCCCTAATCATCTACAGCAGGTTCTCACTGGCAACCAACATGAGTAGAGGTGATACTTCCCGCTTCGTGACCTTCAGGGTTACTGGGTTTCTTTCTGAGCTCCACGGAACTCTTCTGGGTTCCCTGAACTGGTTCTGGGGTTTCTCCATGACAAAAAATCGGTAATGGCAGAAGTTTTAGGAAAATGCTTTTCCTTGCAAATCTTTTGGTAAATATTCTTAAGGTGAAATGTTTAACCTCAGTGAACGTTAATATGTGTAAAAAGGAGAATACCTGAGTGTGTGAACAACCTCCCTGCTGTACAGATGGTGTTAAAACTGTGTTGATCTAAGTATAGGTAGTGATAATACAGTGTCTGACAAACATCGGTGTTTTTCACTGCACAACAGTTACTGCATCTTTCATAACCTACAATAATCACTGCTTCTTTCAAAATGCACAACAGTCACTGTTTCTTTCATAATGCACAACAGTCACTGTTTCTTTCATAATACACACCAGTCACTGTTTCTTTCATAATACACAACAGTCACTGTTTCTTTCATAATACTCAACAGTCACTGTTTCTTTCATAACACACAACAGTCATTTTTTCATAATACACAACAGTCACTGTTTCTTTCATAATACTCAACAGTCACTGTTTCACAACACACAAGTCACTGTTTCTTTCATAACACACACCAGTCACTGTTTCTTTCATAATACACAACAGTCACTGTTTCATAACACACAACAGTCACTGTTTCATAACACACAACAGTCACTGTTTCTTTCATAACACACACCAGTCACTGTTTCTTTCATAATACTCAACAGTCACTGTTTCTTTCATAATACACACCAGTCACTGTTTCTTTCATAATACTCAACAGTCACTGTTTCTTTCATAATACACAACAGTCACTGTTTCTTTCATAATACACAACAGTCACTGTTTCTTTCATAATACTCAACAGTCACTGTTTCTTTCATAATACACAACAGTCACTGTTTCTCATAATACACAACAGTCACTGTTTCATAACACACAACAGTGACTGTTGCATACTACACAACAGTCACTGTTTCATAACACACAACAGTCACTGTTTCATTCATAATACACAACAGTCACTGTTTCATAACACACAGCAGTCACTGTTTCATAACACACAACAGTCACTGTTTCATAACACACAACAGTCACTGTTCCATAATACACAACAGTCACTGTTTCATAACACACAACAGTCACTGTTTCATAACACACAACAGTCACTGTTTCATAATACACAACAGTCACTGTTTCATAACACACAACAGTCACTGTTTCATAACACACAACAGTCACTGTTTCATAATACACAACAGTCACTGTTTCATAACACACAACAGTCACTGTTCATAACACACAACAGTCACTGTTTCATAAACACAACAGTCACTGTTCATAACAACCAACAGTCACTTCATAAACACACAGTCACTGTCATAACACACAACAGTCACTGTCATAACACACAACAGTCACTGTTTCATAACACACAACAGTCACTGTCATAACACACAACAGTCACTGTTTCATAACACACAACAGTCACTGTTTCATAACACACAACAGTCACTGTTCCATAACACACAACAGTCACTGTTCCATAACACAACAGTCACTGTCATAACACACAACAGTCACTGTCATAACACACAACAGTCACTGTTTCATAGCACACAACAGTCACTGTTCATAAACACAACAGTCACTGTTTCATAAACACAACAGTCACTGTTTATAACACACAACAGTCACTGTTCATAACACACAACAGTCACTGTCATAACACACAACAGTCACTGTTCATAAACACAACAGTCACTGTTCATAACACACAAGAGTCACTGTTCATAACACACAACAGTCACTGTCATAACACACAACAGTCACTGTCATAACACACAACAGTCACTGTCATAACACACAACAGTCACTGTCATAACACACAACAGTCACTGTCATAACACACAACAGTCACTGTCATAACACACAACAGTCACTGTTCATAATACACAACAGTCACTGTTTCATAACACACAACAGTCACTGTCATAACACACAGTAGCATAATCATACTGTTCATAACACACAACAGTCACTGTCATAACACACAACAGTCACTGTCATAACACACAAAGTCACTGTTAACAACAGTTGTCATACAGACAACAGTCACTGTCATGAACTACAGACAGTCACTGTGCATAACTACAAAGTCATGTATCACTGTTTCATAACACACAAGTCAGTACACTGTGCATAACACACCGTCACGTCATAACCAAGTACTAGTATCACTACATATACACACAGTCACTGTCATAACACACGCAGTCACTGTGCATAACACAGAACAGTCACTGTCATAACACACAGAGTCACTAAGTAACACACAACGTACTGTATACACACTAGTCAGTCACTGTCATAACACAAAGTCACTGTCATAACTCACAGTACAGTCACTGTCATACAGCTAAAAGTACTGTCTAACAGAGAGTACGTTCACAGAGTGATGTCATACCAAAGAGTCACTAGGTGATAACACCAGAGTCACTGTATAGTACTACTAGTGAGTACACAGTCATTACACTGAAGTCTACTGGTATACTACATAGTCACGTAGTCATGTATACACAGAGTCTACTGTATACACAGAAATACTGGTGAAACACTAGTAGTCACTGTATACTACAAATACTAGGTGAGTATACTAGGGAGTATACATAGGTGAGTACTCAGGTGAGTACTACTAGGTGAGTACTACTAGGTGAGTACTACTAGGTGAGTACTACTAGGTGAGTACTACTAGGTGAGTACTACTAGGGAGTACTATACTACTAGGTGAGTACTACTAGGTGAGTACTATGGTGAGTACTACTAGGTATACTACTAGGTGAGTACTACTAGGTGATACTACTAGGTGATACTACTAGGTGAGTACTACTAGGTGAATACTACTAGGTGAATACTACTAGGTGAGTACTACTAGGTGAGTACTACTAGGTGAGTACTACTAGGTGAGTACTACTAGGTGAATACTACTAGGTGAGTACTACTAGGTGAGTACTACTAGGTGAGTCTACTAGGTGAATACTACTAGGTGAGTACTACTAGGTGAGTACTACTAGGTGAGATACTAGGTGATACTACTAGGATACTACTAGGTGAGTACTAGGTGAGTACTACTAGGTGATACACTATGAGTACTACTAGGTGAGTACTACTAGGTGAGTACTACTAGGTGAGTACTACTAGGTGAGTACTACTAGGTGATACTACTAGGTGAGTACTACTAGGTGTACATACTACTAGGTGAGTACTACTAGGTGAACAAGTAACTACTAGGTGAGTACTACTAGTGAGTACTACTAGGTGAGTACTAGGGACTAAGGTGAGTACTACTGGTGAGTACTACTAAGGTGAGATACTACTAGGTGAGTACTACTAGGGAATCTACAGGTGAGTACTACTAGGTGGTACTACTAGGTGAGTACTACAGTGAGTTACATGAGTACTACAGGTGAGTACACTAGGTGAATACTACTAGGTGAGTACTACTAGGTGAGTACTACTAGGTGAATACTACTAGGTGAGTACTACTAGGTGAGTACTACTAGTGAGTACTATAATAACAAGGAACAATACCGTGATGGAACTCACAAACCCCACATATAAAGGGAGGAGCTATACGGCAGTTTGCGTGACTCACTAGTGTGACTTTTAAATGGTCAAGTCGACCGAACAGTCGTGAAGCTCCCCTTATATGTGCGACGGTGTTGTAGGTGAGTACTACTAGGTGAGTACTACTAGGTGAGTACTACTAGGTGAGTACTACTAGGTGAGTACTACTAGGTGAGTACTACTAGGTGAATACTACTAGGTGAATACTACTAGGTGAATACTACTAAGTGAATACTACTAGGTGAATACACAAACTTGGTGGGTATAACTAAGTGCACACACACACACACACACACACACACACACACACACATACACACACAAAGAACTGAGACAGGGAGGGACGAAGTGCAGTTAATGGGACGGTAAGAAAATCTTTGAGGGGTTCCTTCCCGAGACTGATTCACAGGCTTGAGGAGCGAGCAAGAGTGACAAGGGATAATCCTCAGTGGATCAAGGAGTCCCTGGAACACACACGTTAATGACAGTATGGCAGGAAGGGTCGATGGTAGTAGAAACAACTAGTTGGGTTCATCAAGGTTCAGTACTAGGACCACTTCTGTTTACCTGTGACCTACCACAAGTAAATAAATCTCATGAATCTTTATTCCCCACAGTTTTAAACTTGTCAAGAATTGTAACAGGAGAGGATAGTCTCAGGGTAACTTAGATAAGTTGCAGTAGTAACCAAACAAGTGGCATCTGAAATCCAATCTGAACAAGTGTAAGGTCATCCAGTTCGGGTAAGGTGAGGAAGACCGGGCACAGAGTACAGGCTAAGAGAGGAGACACTTTTAACATCGATGAAATGCATGGATCTGCGAGAGAACATCACATCGAACTTATCGCTGAATGAACACAAGAAACATAAAAGTTTGGCATATTCAAGGTTAGCAAGTCTCAGAACAGCCTTCAGGTATCTCACCCCCAGGTCTGGGGTGGGGGCACTGGCAACTGCAGTGGAGGGAGCTGTTAGGGCTTTAAACTAGAAATAGTTAGTGGTATGGGTTTTGGGGGGAAAACAGAGAAGTCCCAGTGTAGTAATATTATAAGTTGTAGGAGAACTAGTAATAGGCAGAATAAGGTGGATAGTGGAAAGCTAGTGACACTAGATGACAAGGACAGTAATAGGTATAGTGGAAAAACAGAGATGAGCAGGAAGGGTAAAGAGAAAGGAGGGTCTCTAAATATATATTACACCAATAGTCGTAGTGCTAGGAATAAGATGGACGAGTTGAGATTAGTTGCAAGTACGGGTAATATTGATGTTTTTGCAATAACTGAGACATGGTTTAATATGAAAAATCGGGACTTGCCTGCCGAATGTCACATTCAGGGTTTTAAATTGTTCCAAGTAGACAGAAGTATCGGGAAAGGGGTGGGTGGCACTCTATGTCCGTGATCATTTAAATTGTTGCATAAAATCGGGTATAAAGTCTGAATTAACACATACAGAGTCTGTCTGGATAGAATTTTCAGAGGGTGTGAAAAATTGATTTTAGGCGTGATTTACCGTCCTCCAAACTTAGATAGGGAACAAGGGAGACTACTTTGGGAGGAAATTGTTAAGGCCACAAGACACGATAACGTAGTAATTCTAGGGGACTTTAACTTTAGTCAGATTGATTGGAATTTCATGACAGGAATTTAGAATCTAACGACTTTTTAGAAGTAGTTCAGGATTGCTTTTGAAGCAGTTTGTAACAGAACCTACAAGGAAATAACCTACTTGACTTGGTTCTGGCAAGCAAGGAAACCCTTGTTAATAATTTAGAAATTACAGAGGAACTCGGCTCAAGCGACCACAAGTCAATTACCTTTAGCATTGAATGGATGTATGATAGTAGGGATAATTCAGTAATGGTCCCAGATTTTCGCTTAGCAGATTATAATGGACTTAGAAAACACTTATCAACTGTGGACTGGGGTGAAGAAGAGAGGTATCAATATGACAGTTTTCTTAACACTATACAGGCTGCCCAAAGAACATTTATCCCGTATAAAGAAATTAGATCAAGTAGAAATGACCCAAAATGGATGAATAATAGGCTCAAATATCTTTTAGGGCAGAAGAAAGGAATTTATAGGCGCATAAAAAGAGGTGAGGGTCATCTTATAAATCAGTATACTGACATTAAGAGGGACGTTAAAAGGAATAAGAAAAGCTAAACGGGACTATGAAATTAAAGTTGCTAGGGATTCAAAAACTAACCCAAAAAGTTTTTCCAGGTTTATAGAACAAAAGTTAGGGATAAGATAGGTCCCCTTAAAAATAACTTTGGGCATCTTACTGACAAGGAGAATGATATGTGCTCTATTTTTAATAATTATTTTCTCTCGGTTTTCACACAGGAAGACATTAATAATATCCCAGTAATTAATTTTTACAGAGGCCCAGAAGAAGATAAATTATGTAATATCACAGTCACTAGCGAAATGATTATGAAACAGCTGGACCGACTGAAACAAAATAAATCAGCGGGTCCTGATGAGCTTTTGCAAGGGTTCTTAAGGAATGCAAAATGGAACTCTGTGAACCAATATCTAACATTTTTAATTTATCTCTTCAAACAGGTGTAGTGTCTGATATGTGGAAGATGGCTAATGTAATTCCTATTTTTAAAGCAGGGGACAAATCACTACCGTCAAACTACCGCCCAATAAGCCTGACCTCAATTGTAGGCAAATTACTAGAGTCAATTATAGCTGATATTATTAGAAGCCATCTAGATAACCATAATTTGATTAATGATACCCAGCATGGATTCACGAGGGGCCGTTCCTGCCTATCTAATTTATTAACCTTCTTCAGTAAAGCTTTTGAGGCTGTTGATCACGATAAAGAATTCGATATAGTTTATTTAGACTTTAGTAAGGCTTTTGATAGAGTACCGCACCAGAGACTGTTAAAGAAAGTGGCAGCTCATGGCATTGGGGGAAAAGTGCTGTCATGGATCGAGTCATGGCTCACCAATAGGAAGCAGAGAGTGTGCATAAATGGGGTTAAATCCGAATGGGGACTTGTAACAAGTGGTGTTCCACAGGGATCAGTCTTAGGCCCATTGTTATTTATAATATATATCAATGACCTTGATGAGGGAATTACTAGTGATATGAGCAAATTCGCCGACGACACGAAGATAGGTAGGATAATTGATTCAAACATAGATGTCATAGAACTTCAGGAAGATTTAGACAAACTTAATTCGTGGTCAGAAAAGTGGCAGATGCAGTTCAATGTAGATAAATGCAAGGTTCTGAAGCTCGGGAGTGTCCATAACCCAAGCACTTATAAGTTAAATAACGTAGAACTTAGCCATACAGATTGCGAGAAGGACTTGGGGGTGATGGTAAGCAGCAACCTTAAACCAAGACAGCAATGCCTAAGCGTACGTAATAAGGCAAATAGATTACTGGGATTTATATCAAGAAGTGTTAGCAACAGAAGTCCAGAGGTTATATTACAGCTTTATACATCATTAGTAAGGCCTCACCTAGATTACGCAGCTCAGTTCTGGTCTCCATATTACAGAATGGACATAAATTCGTTAGAAAACATTCAGCGTAGAATGACTAAATTAATACATAGCATTAGAAATCTTCCTTACGAAGAAAGATTGAAGACCCTAAAATTACATTCACTTGTAAGACGTAGAATGAGGGGAGACATGATCGAGGTATACAAGTGGAAAATGGGTATTAACAAAGGGGATATAAATAAGGTCTTGAGGATATCTCTCCAAGAGAGAACCCGCAATAATGGATTCAAGTTAGATAAGTTTAGATTTAGAAAGGATATAGGAAAGTATTGGTTTAGAAATAGGGTAGTTGATGAGTGGAACAGTCTGCCTAGTAGGGTTATTGAAGCTAGGACCTTGGGTAGTTTCAAATTTAGGTTGGATAAATTCATGAGTGAGAGGGGTTGGATTTGAGTGGGACTCGCGCATGAGTGGGTAGAATTGTCAAAGCTTATTTCTTGGGTAGCATTGAAAATTGGGTTGAGCAAATATTCTGTTAGTGGGACGGATTGTGAAAGACCTGCCTAGTATGGGCCAACAGGCCTGCTGCAGTGTTCCTCCTTTCTTATGTTCTTTCTTATGTTCAACACATATTGTCATAGCTTTCCTAGAATGTGCAGAACCAGCATGGAGCCTCTGTCGGATAAAACACGTTGAGAAGCTTAGAAAATTCATATGTTTACTGTCAGACTAGCAGACTAGCGCCAGAGCTCAACTTGACATCTCTATCCTTTACGACCATTGCTGCCTGGCTCGACACACGCATGACTTGCTGTCCTTCGAAGCAAACATATGTAGTCTTAAACGTCCAGCAGGTGGGTTACGCCCCGGCTCTTTCTCTTTTCTCAGTGACACTTTTCTCACAAAATCTATTCCTACTCTATCCCATCTTCCTAGTTTACCCCCACAAGACTCTTTTCTTTTATAAATAAGACTCTTGTGTGACACAACTGCCTATCTTTATTCTGGAAACGCTTCGTCAGTCACTAGCTTCTTCAGTCAGTGAGGAGTGTGAGGTAATCAGTCCCTCAGCCTGGAGTCGATGTGTTCAGTCCATCAAAACCTTTTCTTTACATACTGTAAGTCAGTCACTCGAATCTAGAAGAAAGACTTGGGAGACACGATTACAACATACAAGATACTCAGAGGGACTTCTAAAAAGCTGGGTAAAAGAATTCTGTGTAAATTAGCGAGGACCCAGTGCAAAGGAACACAGATGAGACACAAGGAGGAAGAGAGGAAGTGGAGTGAAGTGGAGGTAAAAGTGGAGGAAGCAGAGTGAAGTGGAGGAAGCAGAGTGAAGTGGAGGTAGAAGTGGAGGAAGCAGAGTGAAGTGGAGGTAGAAGTGGAGGAAGCATAGTGAAGTGGAGGTAGAAGTGGAGGAAGCGGAGTGAAGTGGAGGTAGAAGTGGAGGAAGCGGAGTGAAGTGGATGTAGAAGTAGAGGAAGCAGAGTGAAGTGGAGGTAGAAGTGGAGGAAGCAGAGTGAAGTGGAGGTAGAAGTGGAGGAAGCAGAGTGAAGTGGAGGTAGAAGTGGAGGAAGCAGAGTGAAGTGGAGGTAGAAGTGTAGGAAGCCTAAGAGTGAAGTGAATGAGAGTGGAGGTAGAAGTGGAGGAAGCAGAGTGAAGTGGAGGTAGAAGTGGAGGAAGCAGAGTGAAGTGGAGGTAGAAGTGGAGGAAGCAGAGTGAAGTGGAGGTAGAAGTGGAGGAAGCAGAGTGAAGTGGAGGTAGAAGTGGAGGAAGCAGAGTGAAGTGGAGGTAGAAGTGGAGGAAGCAGAGTGAAGTGGAGGTAGAAGTGGAGGAAGCAGAGTGAAGTGAAGGAAGCAGAGTGAAGTGGAGGTAGAAGTGGAGGAAGCAGAGTGAAGTGGAGGTAGAAGTGGAGGAAGCAGAGTGAAGTGGAGGAAGCAGAGTGAAGTGGAAGTAGAAGTGGAGGAAGCAGAGTGAAGTGGAGGAAGCAGAGTGAAGTGGAAGTAGAAGTGGAGGAAGCAGAGTGAAGTGGAGGAAGCAGAGTGAAGTGGAGGTAGAAGTGGAGGAAGCAGAGTGAAGTGGAGGTAGAAGTGGAGGAAGCAGAGTGAAGTGAAGGAAGCAGAGTGAAGTGGAGGTAGAAGTGGAGGAAGCAGAGTGAAGTGGAGGTAGAGAGTGGAGGAAGCAGAGTGAAGTGGAGGAAGCAGAGTGAAGTGGAAGTAGAAGTGGAGGAAGCAGAGTGAAGTGGAGGAAGCAGAGTGAAGTGGAAGTAGAAGTGGAGGAAGCAGAGTGAAGTGGAGGAAGCAGAGTGAAGTGGAGGTAGAAGTGGAGGAAGCAGAGTGAAGTGGAAGTAGAAGTGGAGGAAGCAGAGTGAAGTGGAGGAAGCAGAGTGAAGTGGAGGTAGAAGTGGAGGAAGCAAGAAGCTCAGTACAAAGTATGAAGGGAAGATTCTGTCAGAAATGTACATCATTGTAATGGTTTTCTGTTGTGTTTAATAACATTTCATTACGTGTAAACAACACTTTGTATACTGCAGGAAGAAATAAAGTTGTTTGTTGTTTGTCTACTGGAGGGCCACCAGCTGGACAAGACCAGGACCGGGACAATACCGGCGAACCACATGGCGGGTCACCAGCTGGACAAGACGCGGACCGGGACAATACCGGCGAACCACATGGCGGGTCACCAGCTGGACAAGACCCGGACCGGGACAATACCGGCGAACCACATGGCGGGTCACCAGCTGGACAAGACCCGGACCGGGACAATACCGGCGAACCACATCGAATCAAATCGTTATTTGTTTTGTTTAATACACAGCTCAAGAGGTCACCAAGCAATAATGGCGACACTTAAGAGGATGGACTAGGAACCATGACTCGACCCCCGCAAACACAACTCAGTGAATACACACACATCTCAAGCTTCCTCAGAGGCGACATTCCCTTGGCTCTGCTGCAGTGAATGTTCTCTCACATTCACCACAAACACGAGGGAGGGCAGGGGGTAAGGGAGGGGTTAAATGGGAAGTGGGGGTAAGGGAGGACGAGCAGGGAGAGGGTAAGGGGGAAGAGGAAGGTAATGGCGCCAAATGAGCCTCTCACTCTTGGGAAAAACAAGAGAATAGAACCAGAAAGATCACTGAACCTTAAGACTGGAGCGAGTTTGAACTCTTGAAAAAAATATTCCCTTTCTTTCTTACTTTCTTTTAATCTTTACGTACATGAAACTTTTTTACTCTTCTCTCTTTAATATGTAAATCCTCAGTGGCAGTCTCTCTCTCTCTCTCTCTCTCTCTCTCTCTCTCTCTCTCTCTCTTTCTCTGATGTAAAAAATTATTTTTTGACTAAATTTTGCTTAAAAACTTCACCTAACTTATTTTTTTTAGTCCAGTTCAACTAAATATTCACCAGTTTAAATTTATATAACATTACTTATAATGAATCATATATTTTTTTCGCAATGTTCAAATTGATTTTCCCAGATTTATGGCAAAAAATATTCACTATGTTTATTAGGCAGAAAACCTCCTTGCTTTTTAGGCCTAACTCGCCGGTTTGGCTTATTCAGCATGACATATTTCTTTGATGGATTGTCCAGGTCAACGGTGAGCACACGACCCTCACGGTAATTGCTTGAGACTCGAGCAGACAGGCAACGTTGCAAAGTAGTTTGAAGGTCTTTTCTGATAATGGTGCTGACACTGTACCCAGGTTATATATATATATATATATATATATATATATATATATATATATATATATATATATATATATATATATATATATATATATATATATATATATATATATATATATATATATATATATATATATATATATATAGGATGGGGTCCACCTCTAGTGTCAATTGTGGGACCCATTGCCTCGGAGAAGTGGATAAAAAGACTTCAAGGAAGAATATTTAGATTTCTTTCTGAAGCCATTTGAATATTCCACTTCCCTACTACCCCATCTTTTTTTTTTATACAAACTTTATTTCAAGACAAAATACAAAATACAATGGGGAGTAAAACAACATAGATAACAACTCAGAGCTACATGTCAAATACTTCGTCCAACTCCCCGGCAGTGGGCCGCGTGCCCAGAATACTGCAGGCATTTCCCTCTGGATCGCAACACTGAGTCTCTGAAACAGGAAGCTGGTCGCCCTGTGGTCCTTGGTTTCTATGATGAGTTTTCCACCCAGCTCCTTGAGAATCTTTAGAGCACACTTGCCCCATGCTCCATGGGTCTCCGACCCTATTGGGATGAAGTTATAGCAAGAGGGAAGGTCTTCATATTTGCGGGTCTTCTGGGTCTCCCTGTGGCTGGCAGCTCCACCCCCTTCGGCTAAGGAGTGTGGCAGGTAGGTGTCTGCCAATGTGGCAGCACAGGTGTAGTCCCAAGCAATCTGCTTACCATCCTTCCAGGGTAGCATGGTGGCTCCATCAGGACGCTTTTGACTTCCATCAGACCTCTGCACTTGGGGTTCCCGTTGAGCTGGGCAACGGGCTGTGGCGAGGCTTCTCTTTATGATGTCATTGACCTCCTCATGTCTAGCATACTTCCTTCTGATGTGTGACACACTAGACCATGAAGTCCGATTGGTCAGCCGTCGCCCTGCCGCAAATACACCTATGTTCGGTGAGTATGGGGCGGCTAGGCGAAGAGCAACACCAATCCGAATGGCCTGTGGGTCGAGTCGAGTCCCCAGAGAGGAATTGGGAACAGCAAGAAGAAATCTCCTGAGTGTGGTGCCTTCACCGCTAGGAGACGAGCTTTGTCCTTTCCTGAAGCGTTGGTGAGCATTGTGTTGGAAATTTTTCCATGATCGGTTTGTCCCAGTGGGACTGTTTGTGCTCTTTGGGAGGAGCTGGTCTACTGGAGGAGTCTGCCAGGATGTCCCACTGCACTGCTGCTTCAATGAACTTGGGGTCTTGAGCTCCCACCACCCCTCTCAAACGTTCAGGGACAATCCTCTTGACTAATCCACTGGAAGCCAAACACGATGACAGAAATGCAGGTAACGCTACCTGCCTTGCTTTGCGCACCCTATACCTCCCAGTCGCACTGGGAGGGTTGCCTGCTCCCATTGCTGATCCTCTAGTGACAGATTCAGTGCCTTCTTGAAGGTTGATCTCAGGTGTGCGTCATACTCGTCAAGTGTTGGGTTTTCAAAAGAGGGTGCGCACCTCAGGAAGTAAGTGAGTCTTGGCATAGTAAGACACCTTGTGAGGAGATACAGGGCATCATGGGCATCAAGATCACTTATATATATATATATATATATATATATATATATATATATATATATATATATATATATATATATATATATATATATATATATATATATATATATATATATATATATATATATATATATATATATATATATATATATATATATATATATATAGCAGCAATTAAGACAGAGGTGAAGGTTTATAAACTAAAGGAGGAGGCAGTTAGGGTAAGATATAAATAACTATTGGAGGATAGATGGGCTAGTGAGAGTATAGGCAATGGGGTCGAAGATGTGTGATGTATGGAGTAAGTTCAAGAATGTAGTGTTAGAGTGTTCAGCAGAAGTTTGTGGTTACAGGAAAGTGGGTGTGGGAGGGAAGAAGAGAGATTGGTGGAATGACGATGTAAAGAGTAGTAAGAGAGAAAAAGTTAGCATATGAGAGGTTTTTACAAAGTAAAAGTGATGCAAGAAGGAAAGAGTATAGTGGAGTCCCCTCCACTACAGATTTATACATGCTCCAAGTCATCCTATTTTGCTCCTTCCTCTCTAAATGACCAAACCACCTCAACAATCCCTTCTCAGCCTTCTGAATAATTCTTTTAGTAACTCCACACCTCCTAATTTCCACACTACAAAATCTCTGATAATATTTACACCACACATTGCCCTCAGACAGGACATCTCCACTACCTCCAGCCTTCTCCTCGCTGCACCATTTACAACCCATGTTTCACACCCATATAAGAGTGTTGGGGTAGGGGTAGTCCTAGAAAAGGATGGAGGGAGGGGTTAAAATAGGTTTTGTATGCAAGGGGCTTGGACATACAGCAGGCGTGTGTGATCATGTTAGATAGGAGTGAATGTAGACAAATGAGCAGCAGAAGTTTATGGATACAGGAGCGTGGGGTGTAGGAGGGAAGAGCAATGATTGGCCAGATCAAAGGGCAAAGAGGTTGGCAAATGAGAAGTTATCTTATGAAACGTTTTCGCATTTTAGAAGTAATATGTTGAGAAATAGAGAGGTTCAAAGAGTGGTGAGGAAGAACCAAAGAAAACCAATGAGAGAATACTTAATAAGGCTCTATTAGAAAATTTTGTTGAGAATAAAAAACGTTTTGGAGAGAGAATAATAAATTGAAAAAACATAGTGAGCAAATTAACTTGGCAGTTTAAAACAAAAGAGGAGAGTCATTAGATGGAAAGGTGGAAGTGCTGGGAAGATGGAAGTAATATTTTGAGGAGTTAAATGTTGACGAAGAAAGAGACATAGTGATTTCATTCATTGGGCAGGGAGGTATAACATTTTGTAGGAGTGAGGAAGAGCCAGTTGTGAGTGTAGGGAAGTGCTTGAGGCTGTGGGTAAAGTTAAAAGAGATAAACAAGCTGGGATAGATGGAATCAATGCATAAATGTTAAATGCAGGTGGGGATAAGTGTTGAAGTGGTTGGTGCATATGTTCAATAAATACATGAAAGAAAGATAAGTAACTCAAGACAGGTACAGAGCGTGCAAAGTTCGTTTGTATAAGGAAAAATGGGTGAATAAGTCTGTTGAGCACACAAGGTAAAGTGTATTGAAGGGTTATTATTGGAAGTGTTATGAGTAAAACACATTGCAGAGGAATGAGGAGAATTTAGGAAGGTTAGGGGATGTATAGATCATAAACCATACCACGGGTGGGGTTCGAACCCGCGGTCAGAGAGTCTCAAAACTCCAGACCGTCGCGTAAGCCACTGGGCCAGCTAGCTTCAATAAGATTATCAACTAGGTATATTTCTACACCATTTGTGGACACAGTGGTGCCTATGCTAACCTTCCTATGGTGTAGAAATATACCTAGTTGGATGAATCTTATTGAAGCTAGCTGGCCCAGTGGCTTACGCGACGGTCTGGAGTTTTGAGACTCTCTGACCGCGGGTTCGAACCCCACCCGTGGTATGGTTTGTTTGCAATCGTCTCATTACGATTTCGTGAGTCATGTATAGATCATTGAAGTGTATACTATAAGAGAACAATTATTAGATAAAAGGTAAGGAAGTGTTTGTTGCAATTATTGATTTAAAAAAGGCATATGACAGGTTGGATAGGGAAGTAATCTGGCTGTTGTTGCAAATGTATGAAATAAGTAGTAGGTTAATAAAAGCAGTAGACAGTGAAGCTCAGATTAATGTATGTAGGAGAGAGGGGAACTATTTCCCAGTCAAAGTAGACATCAGACAGGGATGTCTGATGCCACCATGGTTGTTTAACATACTTATAATGATAGGATTATGGGATAAAAGTATAATGAATCTGATAAAAAGTGGGAGTTGTCACAGTTGCTCTTTGCTGATGACACAGTTCTTTGAGAAATTCTTAAGAAAAGTTGTAAAGATTGGTGTAGGAATTAAGGAAATTAAGGATGGTATGTAAAAGAAGGAAATTAAAGTGAATGACCTGACGATAGAAACAAAAGGTACAGACAATGAAAGATTGGATACCAGATTATCTGAGGATAATATTGAGGTAGTGGATGTATTCAGTTATTTGGGAGTGGACATGTCGGTAGATGGATCAATGGAGATGAGGTGAATCATAAAATAAATGAGGAGAGGATGGTAGGAGGTTTTTAAGTTATTTGTGGAAAGAAGTTTAACTACGGAGGTAAAAGGGGGAATGTATAAGAGTATAGTGGTACCTACACTTTTATACAGGAGTAAGGCATGGGCTTTAAATATTGCACTGAGGAAGAGACTTGAGGCATTGGAGATGTTATGTTTGAGAGCAATGTGTGGTAGCATTCGGGGTTTGAGCATCCAGCGTGTTAGATTGGAGTGAATGGAAGCAATTGTTTGTTATGGCTTGATGTTCTGTTAGAGTATGAGCAAGGTAATATTTATGAAGACTTCAAGGTAATCTGTTCGCCTGGTGACTGAACCAGTAGGTTGGTTACAATCTCATAGATTTTTTCCAACTTCCCCGTCAATGAACAGAGAGAAACCTTCATGTCTACAAAGATTTCTACCGTTACCACAACCACCTCCATCACAACCACCACTGTCATCACCACAACCATCACCACTATCACTACCATCATCACAACCATCACACCACCACTACCATCATCACAACCATCACCAACACCGCCATCACAACAACCATCACCACCACCATCATCACCACAACCATCACCACCACCACTACCATCATTACAATAATCACCACCACCACAGCCATCATCACAACCACCACCACCACTATTATCAACACCACCACCACTGCCATCCGCACTATCACCACCACAACCATTGTTGCATGCAACCAGCGAACCATGTTGCTAAGGGTTTGGTGATCGGGGCCCCATCATCAGATCAACACCTTGGTTCAGCCAATCATAATGTGGATCTGGCAATGGTAAAGGTGACGTGGATTCCACTCACATGTTTACCATTGTCATTCCCACCCTGCACTGGTTGCTGCACGGTTGTCTATTGTCTCTTGGCTGCTGTTTTGCCTTGACTACCGTGGCATGCACTAATACTTATTCTGATTTATATAGTGTACATAGTTGTATAAAGCTATATATATATATAAATACTAGGTGAAGGAAAATATAATTCATTTTTTTTTCTACTGTGTTTACTTTGCTGCAAGCTCCCTTTTACACTCAGGATAACAGGCCTTGAGAACCTGAGGTTCTAATAACCATCATCACCACCACTACCACCACCACCGCCACCACGACTACCACTACCACCAACACCACAACCAACAACACCACCACCAGTGCCACCACCACTAAACCACCGCCACTACCACCGAACCACAATCACCAACACCACCATCACAAACACCAACATGATCACCACATCCACATCACCACCACCATCACCACCGCCACTACCACCACCACACAACAACGCCCACTTGTACAATAGACTATATTTACCTACGGTATATTTAATCTACAACAACATAAAGGAGCAGTTATGACCCTCAGGACACGACGTGGGTTGGAAACTAACTAACGTTTTGCATCTCAGTATGTATTCAGATAGGTATGTGTCACTTTGGTGATGGATCACTTAGGTATGAATCACTTAGGTATGGACCACTTAGGTATGAATCACTTAGGTATGGATCACTTAGGTATGGGCCACTTAGGTATGAATCACTTAGGTATGGATCACTTAGGTATGGGCCACTTAGGTAGGGATCACTTTGGTGTGGATCACTTAGGTATGGATCACTTAGGTTAGTGAGATGAGTACAATAAAAATTATTATAATAAAAGACCCACTGTGTGGTTAGGTACTCATCTTTGTCAGTGACAGCTCAAGACACCTCAGCCTCTGCCAGGGTCTCTCCTCCTATGTCTGCTGTCTAATAACCCACCAGGGCTGTCAAAAAGGTGATTATAACCAGGGTTAATACTCCCTCTGATGACATATATCAACCACTGTTTCAAGTATGTCACCTGGAAAGTAGTGGGTGAGTCTCACCTGTGTTTGGGCAAAGATCCGCTGATAAAAGGGTTCAATGGCCAGTCTTATCAACCCCCCACATATACCCTTCTGCTGAATGGTGAAACAAAGTGTTTGATGAAGACTTACCTGGGTGTGTGTAGTGTACCCATAAATGAAATAACAGTGATAGATATCATTGGCTTGATTGAAGAGATAATGTCAGAAGTCACTTCGTTAGTTCACGAATGAGCGACATGGAAAATCGTTCCTGGAGATTGTCAGTGCACGACTCAGTCAAGAAGTGTGGATTACTTGAGTCTGAGGTGTCAGGTGAGAAGAATAATGCCACTAGCTATTTTATCATGTTCAAGACATATTCTCGATTTTTTCCAGTCTTGGAAACAGCAACATCACCAGACGAACACATGGTTGTAATGTGTTGCAGATTCTCCCGCAGGTCTGTGTGACTGAGTTTAGTTGATAGAATGACATCTTGGAGAAGGTAAGGCTCAGCAGATTCAATGATCATTACTACAATATACACTACTAGAGCAAGTGCCAGGAATATTCCAACCCTCAATCACTCCACAGTCAACCCACAACACCAGCACCACCACCAGTACCATCACTCCTATCACCACCATCAACACTATCACCACCACTCTCATCACCATTACTATCACCACCACTCCCATCACTACCACCAACAACATCACCAACTCCAACAACACCATAACTGCCGCACCCAGCAACAACACCACCAACAACAACACCATCACCACTACTCTCATCACTGCCATCACCAGCACCACCAACAACATCACCCCACTATATCACCAGCACCACCAACAACACCATCACCACTACAATTACCATCACTAGAAGCGCACCACCACCATCAACAACACCATCACCACAACTAGCACCATCAACAACACCATCACCACAACTAGCACCACCAACAACACCAGCACCATCACCACAACTCCCATCACAATCAACAGCACCATCACCACCACCAAAACGAACACCATCATTACCATCACCATCATTATCATCACCATCATTACCATCACCATCACAACCATCATTACCACAACCATCACCACTATCATGCTCACCACCATAATTACCACTAACAACAACACTACCAGCAAAACCAGTACCATAAGCAACAGAAGTATCACCATCACCTGGCACACACACACACACACACTCACAAGCACATACGCTCTCACACACATGTAAGCACACACGCTACTACGAACACAGGTGTAGTCTTGTGACCTACACACCTTGATGTAGCTGCAATGTAGCACAGTAACCAGGGAATAAATAATTACATATATTTCACCAAAACAGCATGCAAGTATTAGTACAATATTTACAGAGGATATATACAGAAAGGCAATTTGCAAGCAAGAGATACGGTAGAAATCGTTTTCTACCAGACGATGAGGTAAGTCGGCCAATGTTGCATCACAGTGTACCACATCGCTTCACAACTCTGGCGGCCAATCTCGTGATTGTCTGGTTGAGCAATGTACTACCATAAGATGGGGCCCCCACTTGTTATACTCGTAGCACCTGGTTCACTGGTTGGCAGACATGCCTATATGGGTGAGTGACATTCGCCGAATAAAATGTAATAAATTCTTAGCATGCTACACACACACACACACACACACACACGAGCACGTCTCCGGAAGCACACACCAACCAGATACTGCTGCAGCATATGGGCGACTGGCAAACCTGAGAATAGCGTTCCGGTACCTTAGTAAGGAATCGTTCATACATACTAGAGTATGTAGCACCAGTTTGGAACCCACACCTGGTCAAGCATGTCAAGAAATTAGAGAAAGTGCAAAGGTTTGTGACAATGTTAGTTCCAGAGCTAAGGGGAATGTCCTACGAAGAAAGGTTAAGGGAAACCGGTCTGACAACACTGGAGGACAGGAGGGTTATGGGAGACATGATAACAACATACAAAATACAGCAAGGAATAGATATGGTGGATAGAGACAGGATGTTCCAGAGAGGGGACACATAAACAAGGGGTCACAATTGGAAGTTGAATACTCAGATGAGTCAAAGGGATGTTAGGAAGTATTTCTTCAGCCTTAGAGTAGTCAGGAAGTGGAATAGTCTAGCAAGTGATGTGTTGAAGATTGTTGTTAGTGGTACACAGAACGTCTCTTGTCCCTCAGGACCCACAGAGAGACGTTATCTGGCCCCATCACCTTTAAAGTATCTAGCTCGCTTAGCAGCCTCTTCACCTCCTCGGTTGTATGTATTGTGTCCAACACTTGATGGAGTACCACACCACTCAGTGTTTCTGGAGTCCTGTCTGTCTCCATTGTGAATACATACTTCTTTAAATCTCTTGTTGAGCTCCTCACATACTTCTCAGTCATTTCTTGTGATCTCCCTCCTTCCTTCTTCAGCCTGATTACCTGGTCCTTTACTGTTGTTGAACTCCTGATGTGGCTGTACAACAGTTTTGGGTCAGACTTGGCTTTTGCTGCTATGTCATTTTCGTATTGTCACTGGGCTTCCCTTCTTACCCGTGTATATTCATTTCTGACTCTTCAACTACTCTCCTTATTCTCCTGGGTTCTATGCCTCCTATACTTCTTTCATTCTCTATTACATTTGGTTTGGCCTCTCTACACCGCCGGGTGAACCAAGGGCTCGTTCTGGCTTTCTCGTTATGTCTGTTGCCCTTGGGTACAAACCTCTCCCCTGCTGCCTTGCAAATTGTTGTCACATATTCCATCATCTCATTTACTAATTTCCCTGCCAGTTCTCTGTCCCTAACAACAATCTTCAACACGTCTATCGAAACAGGGCAACTACCTGAGGCATGGAAGACAGCAAATGTAGTTCCAATTTTTAAAAAGGGAGACAGAAATGTAGCACTAAACTACAGACCAGTGTCACTGACATGTATAGTATGCAAAGTCATGGAGACGATTATCAGGAGAAGAGTGGTGGAACACCTAGAAAGGAATGAGCTTATCAACGACAGCCAACATGGTTTCAGGGACGGGAAATCCTGTGTCACAAACCTACTGGAGTTCTATGACAGGGTGACAGCAGTAAGACAAGAGAGAGAGGGGTGGGTAGATTGCATATTCTTGGACTGTAAAAAGGCGTTTGACACAGTCCCACACAAGAGATTAGTGCAGAAGCTGGAGGACCAGGCAGGGATAACAGTGAAGGCACTACAATGGATCAGGGAATACCTGTCAGGAAGACAGCAGCGAGTCATGGTCCGTGGCGAGGTGTCAGAGTGGGCGCCGGTGAGGAGTGGGGTTCCACAGGGGTCAGTCCTAGGACCGGTGGTGTTTCTGGTATTTGTGAACGACATGACGGAAGGAATAGACTCCGAAGTGTCCCTGTTTGCAGATGATGTGAAGTTGATGAGAAGAATTTAATTGGACGAGGACCAGGCAGAACTACAAAGGGATCTGGACAGGCTGCAAGCCTGGTCCAGCAATTGGCTCCTGGAGTTCAACCCCACCAAGTGCAAAGTCATGAAGATTGAGGAAGGGCAAAGAAGACCGCAGACAGAGTACAGTCTAGGGGGCCAGAGACTACAAACCTCAATCAAGGAAAAAGATCTTGGGGTGAGTATAACACCAGGCACATCTCCTGAGGCGCACATCAACCAAATAACTGCTGCAGCATACGGGCGCCTAGCAAACCTAAGAACAGCATTCCGACATCTTAATAAAGAATCGTTCAGGACCTTGTACACTGTGTACGTTAGGCCCATACTGGAGTATGCAGCACCAGTTTGGAACCCACATCTAGCAAAGCACGTAAAGAAGCTCGAGAAAGTGCAAAGGTTTGCAACAAGACTAGTCCTGGAGCTAAGGGGTATGTCCTACGTGGAGAGGTTAAGGGGGGGAGGAGCATTTTTCAATATATAAAAAAATTAAAATTGAAAACTTATGGAAAAATATTTGTTCTTACCAAAAAATAGTGCATCATTCTGGCAACAAGTTGATGCAATCTGCTTATTTCTATCATATTTCTAAGTATGTTTATACTAAAAAGTATTTTTTTTTTTGTGTCAGCAAAAAGATGTGTTGCTGATTAGCCAGTTTTTTTTTTTTTTTTTTTACCCCTAAAATTGCGTTTTTTATGATTGTTTCATTTTAAATACACTACATGGCAACTTCTGTGAGGAGTGGTGTGTGTGTGAGCTGCGGCAGACACCTCAGTGGCCTTGCAGCCGTCGATAAGTATGGTGGGAGGTACTGCTCTGAATATGTGGCAAACCACTTCCGAAGCTTTGTAAGTGCCAATATCTCAGGAGTAAGTTATTGACATTGTAATCCCGATTATGCAAAGAGTATTTAGCATAGCATCATGATTCTTTCGCAGGGGTATAGAGGAGTGATGGTTCTATCGAACTAGAGAGCGATTTTGCGATATGTTTTACTTTTTCTTGATAGTGATTTTTCTTTTCCCAAATAAAAAAAAAAAAAAAAAAAAAGGATTTCAATAATTCATATAATGCAATCTATTGAGAGGAAGCTCAACTTCTTAAGTATTTCTATAGCCTAACTCTTCCTCTTTCATCTGATCTAAATTAGAATATTGTATGTCATAATAATTTTGTAGAGGAGGGATTGCCATAAGCTCTATCAAACAGGGCATTTTTTTTCTTTTCTATATAACTCTAAGGTAAAACGTCACTAAAAACTCAGTGTCTATGTTTCAAATGCTGCTTAATTCAAAGACAATATTCCCAATGAAATATTTGCAAAATAAAAGTGACCTGACGACACTGGAGGACAGGAGAGAAAGGGGGGACATGATAACGACATATAAAATACTGAGAGGAATTGACAAGGTTGATAGAGACAGAATGTTCCAGAGATGGGACACAGCAACAAGGGGACACAGTTGGAAGTTGAAGACTCAAATGAATCACAGGGATGTTAGGAAGTATTTCTTCAGTCACAGAGTGGTCGGGAAGTGGAATAGCTTGGGAAGAGATGTAGTGGAGGCAGGATCCATACATAGCTTTAAGAAGAGGTATGATAAAGCTCATGGCGCAGGGAGAGTGACCCAATAGCGGCCAGTGTAGAGGCGGGGCCAGGAGCTATGTCTCGACCCCTGCAACCACAACTAGGTGAGTACAACTAGGTGACTACACACACTGTACACCATGTACGTCAGGCTTATATTGGAGTATGCAGCACCAGTTTGGAACCCACAGGTGGTCAAGCACGTCAAGAAATTAGAGAAAATGCAAAGGTTTGCAACAAGACTAGTCCCAGAAGAAAGGTTAAGGGAAATCGGCCTGACGACACTGGAGGACAGGAGGGTCAGATGAGATATGATAACGGCATACAAAATACTGCCAGGAATTGACAAGGTGGACAAAGACAGGATGTTCCAGAGATGGGACACAGTAACAAGGGGTCACAGTTGGAAGTTGAAGACTCTGAATCACAGAGATGTTAGGAAGTATTTCTTCAGTCACAGAGTTGTCGGGAAGTGGAATAGTTTGGGAAGTGATGTAGTGGAGGCAGGATCCATACATAGCTTTAAGAAGAGGTATGATAAAGCTTATAGAGTAGGAAGAGTGACCTAGTTGCGGTCAGTGAAGAGGCGGGGCAAAGAGCTGTGACTCGACCCCTGCAACCACAACTTGGTGAGAACACACACACGCACACACACACATGGTCCCCCTTCCACTCCCTCAGACGAGTACACGGCACACAACACACACTCATCACACAGAAAACACACACACACACTCACACATAGCTCCTGGCAGGGTCAGAAGCTATGAATCGACCCATGCAGCTACAAATAGGTGAGTACATATACACAGCACACACTCTCACACAGCACACCCCTACACACACACACACACACGGCATTCACACAGGCACACAAGCAGCACACACACAGCACACAAAGACACACACATGCAGCACTCACACAAACACACACACACACAGCACTCACACAAACACACACACATGCAGCACTCACACAAACACATAAACAGCATAAAGAGCAATGTAAACAGCATAAAGAGCAATGTAAAAGGATGGAACAATAGTGGGAATGCAAACTAGGCAAGCTCTCTGCAAGGATGGAGAGGAGGATGGAGGCAGAGAAAGAGAAATGGGAGTCTTGAGCTGAAGCTGCTGAAGCCATGATATGTGCCCTAGAAGATGAAGTAAATATGCTGAAGTGCATTACAGGGCAGTAGCCAGAGGGTACATGGGGTCTGGAGCAGGTACACCCCTATTAAATGAGGGGTCCAGTGGAATAAAAGGAGACAAGATTTATGCTAAAGCCCTATCAGACTATGAAGAGGGAGAGATGTTAGTGCAGGGACAGCAGTTAATGAGAGGACTGTATATAGTGAAAATGACAGATCCCATGCAGAGACATAATCAGGCCACCAAGAGTCACAGGAAATCACAAGCGAGACAATTGCTATGTACAAACAGGACGAAGAAACATGGAGGGAAAGGCAGTGGGAGGAGGAAAGGGAAAGGTCAGTCTTTATTTATGGGCTTCAGAAGAGTGAAGGGAAGACACACAGCGAAAGATGGCAGAAAGGAAAACAAGAGATTGAAAACATCATTGAAGAAATAGGCAAGGAGGACATGACTGAGATAATAAATTTTCAGAGAATAGGGGGGGAAGGTACTCAAGTGTGAGAAATTGGCAGGTCAAACTAATTTTCAAGACAGAAACGGTCAGGAACAGGATCCTGCAGGACAAATCATGGTTGAAGGAATCATCAACATACAAGAGTGTTCCTAGACCGTGACAGAATGAGAACAAAATGACAGCAGCTGAGGGAGAGGACTCAGGAATAAAAGAGACTAGAAAGAGTGACAAGGACAGAGTCAGCAGAGAACAACCAGAGGCGAGCAGAGCAACAAACTCAAACACCAACAGAACCACCCTCAGAACCCCTCAGCCAAGCATATAATTCCAATATGAACCACAATCCACAGTCACAGCCCCCACTCCACACTCTGCTGTAGAATCCCACAGCACCCTGCAAGGTCCCCCACTCCCCAACCCCAACAGACCCCCCAGAATACAGTATTGGAGAGGAACCTGAAGGTATGGTACACCAACACTGATGGAATAATGAACAAGTGGCACAAAAGAATCGTAGAGGCAGCACCAGACATCATAGCTCTCACAGAAACCAAACTTACAGGTATGAAAACAAATGCCATCTTTCCAACTGGGTACTTATTACGATCAGGGCTTCATCTCTGGGCCTTTTTTGCCCCGTCGTAACGAGATTTTAAATAAAGGTATTGAAAAAGGGGAGAATGATCCAAAAGGTAAAATTTGTTGTATTTATTATACGATAATTCATATAATCCAATCATATGATCTAATAATTCTCTTTTATAATATATGTAACACGACTATGGCTCGTACCACTTCGCCTATAAGGTTGAATTCTTAAACTCAGAAAATATACTCTAACCAGGAGAGGGTGTGTGAACCTACTCTAAACCAGAGAGGTGAACCTACTCCTAACCAGGAGAGGGTGTGTGAACCTACTCCTAACCAGGAGAGGGTGTGTGAACCTACTCCTAACCAGGAGAGGGTGTGTGAACCTACTCCTAACCAGGAGAGGGTGTGTGAACCTACTGACGATCATCCATTTTGGGTGAAACGACGTCATGTAGGTCACGTGACTGAGGGAGGAGACCGGCCCCTAAACAAGTGACCGGTAGTGACACTAGTGGTCTCCCACTACATGAACACAACAGTAAAAATGACTAGCATATAAAATTATAAGGTAACATCCTACCTAACACATAGCTAAATCAAATAATAGTATAAAGTAAGACATTTTCGTTTTAGCTAATAACGGAAATATCTCCAATATACCATTATGATAAAAATATACACAATATAAAATGTTAGGCAAGGGCATACCCGTAACAGTACTTGATCCTGAGGAAAGACAGAGGAAACAGAGGTGGTGGAGGAGTGGCACTGTTCATCAAAAAACAATAGGATTTTGAGGAGCTGGAGAGAGGAGACACAGAAGACTACATAATTGGAACACTTCAACCTGGAGCCACATGGGGGCCCAGTAACGTGGAGGGCTAAAATGATGAAGGTGGTATTGGAAAATCTCATGCATCAACATGTTAGGTAGACTATCAGAGAGAGAGAGGAGAGGACGAACTAGCAAGACTGGACCTAGTATTCACCTTGAGCAATGCAGATATTGAGGACATCACATACGAAAGGCCCCTCGGAGCTAGCGATCATGTGATTCTGAGCTTTGAATACATAATTGGAATTACAAGTGGAGAGGGGACTACACAGGCATGAGGAAGTTCCTCCATGAAGTTGAGTGGGACAGAAAACTGGCAGGGAAATTAGTAAATGAGATGATGGAATATGTGACAACAATTTGCAAGGCAGCAGGGAGAGGTTTGTACCCAAGGGCAACAGACATAACGAGAAAGCCAGAACGAGCCCTTGGTTCACCCGGCGGTATAGAGAGGCCAACCCAAATGTAATAGAGAATGAAAGAAGTATAGGAGGCATAGAACCCAGGAGAATAAGGAGAGTAGTTGAAGAGTCAGAAATGAATATACACGGGTAAGAAGGGAAGCCCAGTGACAATACGAAAATGACATAGCAGCAAAAGCCAAGTCTGACCCAAAACTGTTGTACAGCCACATCAGGAGTTCAACAACAGTAAAGGAC
>WNWK01007900.1:85000-89212 GCA_009830355.1 Cherax destructor
CTCAGACATTCCTTTGGATATTGCTGGAGTAATGGGCAACATCAGAGAAGAGGCTTCGATGGCTACAATGGGGTCGGGACAGCATCTAGAATTTAGAATATTGTTAAGCATCTTCCATGGGAAACCCCCAAAACACCTATGGTTAAATTCCCAGTGTAATACTGGCTTTTGATAAATATTTTATGCAGAGAAGCAGAAACACTGTTCCCCCATAAGCTTCTAATAACACTGAGGAGTTTAATGAGATTTCCTCAGAAATTGGAAGTATACTTCCTCTTGTAAGAGGGAGCAATACCCCCCGGGTGTCCCTGAAGGTACATACTTCAATGGGACTTTCCTGCTCCTTAAGGGAAATTTGACTTTGACTATAAAAGGATGCCATACAGGCATTTATTTCCCGTTGATTCGTTTCAGCAGGAAGCATAGCTATTTTTCATAATGGTGGAGGTCTAGTCAACATACCACTGGCAGCTGGTATCAGAGATACCAGTGGACTTGTACCAGTTATTGAACGATTTAGACTGACCATAAACAAGATCAACATGGAACTGACCCAATTGACGTTTGCTCAATTCAAATTCTCGTCTATATTTGGAGAGAATGCACTGATATGCACCACCGAGGACACCTGCTTTCACAAGGTCGTAATTAGCTAAATCTTTATCACTTAAACCAGCTGTAAATTGCTGTGTTTTTCTGTATAATGCTGTATAAACCAGTGGTGCCCAATGCTCGAGTGGTCATCGCAAAGCTCGAACCTGATTTTCGAGAAACTCGAAAAATTGCTCAGGTTCAAAATAAAAAAACCGAGGTACTAGAGACACATTTCTGAACACTAAAATCGTCGTTCATAGTTCGCCGAAACTGTCCTCTCCTCGCTATCAAATTCCTCCTTAGAAAATGCACGTTGCTCCCTGATATCTTCAACATTGAGTTTGTCCAACTCAGTATCTAACGAAGCTGACTACCCCTTCCCCCACCCCAGAGACAACAACCCCAATTCCCCACCTGTTTCCCCAAATGGATGTTGGTCGTGTTGCTCAGGAGTTTGTCCTTCCCCATTACGAAGGAACCGAAGCGGGGATCGGCGATTAATAGCTCTCGTAGCAGCAGAAATCTCAGGTTGGAACGTCGTATTACTGGAGTCAAACTTTAACTTGTTGCGTATACATTCACGAAGCTGTGCAACAGTAAGAGTTCGTTGATACTAATAGAACGAGCCATTCGCCAGCAGCTTTGTAGAGACAGTCTGGGCAAGGTATAGCACCAATCGCCTAACACATGTGAGTGGCATAACCCACTATAACAAAGCGCTGATTGCAATACGCTGAATGCAACACAAAGCAACAGTACACAACAGTGTGATGGACGACTCTCTCTCCGGAGCTGTTACTTAGTTAGGATGCATTTATTATTTATACATATAAAAATATTTTACCAATACATAATATTGGTTAGGATTAAGGTGATGGCCAGCATTAACCTTTTTTTTACCATTTATTAGAATTAGGTAGTAAGCCTTTTTTTGAGGAGACACCTCGCTATCATAGTCAAGTGTCTTGGACCTAAATTATGTTACCCTACTGTCTGCTCTCCCTTCCTCTGCAAGTCTCTCGACTTTAAAGCATCCTTAAGAAACTCAACTTTTATTTTTAGCAAAACAAATGTTTTGTCAAGCGCTGCCTGCTGTCAGCTGCCAGCTGGGTGGCAGTGTGTCATGGCAGTCACGGCGTGACACACCGCAACTGATACTGTATCTGGAGATACAGGTGTGGCACGCACCGAGTTTGTCATTTTTAGTTGGCTTGCAGCACATGCAACCTCATATCCTGCATTGCAACACTAATCAGCTGAAAGCCTGGTAATTTGTTACCAAGCTGGGTGAAGGGGCCTCCACCCATTGTGTGACTAATGCTTATTTGTAAACGTGAACCAGAGTCAGGGACAGACTCCAACCTTGTTGACTCTCTTACTAAGATTCCTCTTGGAGTCAGTTCCTCACCTGCTCTATGCTGATCAACATTTACTTAAGTTATCTTCTTTATATGTATGTACGAGCTGTAACGGCAAGAGTATACCTCTCTCTCTCTCTCTCTCTCTCTCTCTCTCTCTCTCTCTCTCTCTCTCTCTCTCTACCACCAACACTACCACTGTCATAAACTCTACCACCACCACCACTACCACCAACACTACCACTATCATAAACTCTACCACCACCATCATCACTTCCTCCACCTTCAACGCCACTGATACAATCGCTACCTTTGTTACCACTATTACTGCCATTTACACCACTACTGTTACAATCACCATCACTTACCACACCAACAACGCCATTACCGGTTCCACCACCACTGTTAAAACCACTACCACTGTTACCACTGACATGAGCTACCCCTACCAGTCCCTTTACCACTGTAACAATCACCACCACTGCTACTACACTAACAAGTGTCACCAACAGCATTACCAGTTTTTCTTCCACTATTTCCAATGCCAAAATGCCACCATCAATAACAACATCAAATGCAGTAACAAAAGTAACAGATGAATAACAACACTTGTAATACCAATGCTAACAACTACAACAACACAACAACACAGTAACCTCAACTTCACTACAAACAACAGCACCACCACAGCAACAAAAACAAAACAGTAGCAGCAACATCTACATTAATACCAAAAACAGAACCTCAGTAACTGTTCAAAGTTCTGTTGTACCTGGGAGTAATTACGAATACTAGCAAGAGAGAAGTCAAATTAGGAAGTCAAGAGCTGTCAAAAAATATATATATATACACCAGAGGTTTAGTTTCTGAGTATTCATTTATTCCCACCACCAATGTTATTACCATATTCACATGGGATTTTAACAAAAACCACAATGTAAGAAGTTTAACAAATGGGGGAGCAAGAAGAGTACAATCGCTGGTTACAACTTATACACTCATACACAGGATGGAACCCTAATATGTTAATCAGCTGAAAGCAAATGAGTTACTGACCTCCAAGATGAATTCTAGTTACAAGGAAAGCTTGCTTGTAGACCAATCACCCTCTGATTGGTTGAGTTTTACAGATGGTAGTTGTTCTGCAATGCGAGTGGGGACCTCTTCACTCACATCACAAATAAGTTACCAATCTTTTAGCTGAGTGTTGAGAGAATGAAGGATGTGTGGTTGTGTGTGTTGCATGCTAAATAACAATAATGTACCCCTAGAGTGTATTTACAGCCAAGGTCTATCAGCATGCATCAGATGGGTAGCATGCCACCATAACACAAATAAAGAAAGCTAACAAATGAGACTGCCTTTCTTCCCTGGCAGTGCTCTGCAAAACTGAAAAACAGGGAAAATAAATAATTTTTAAAGAAAAGTTACTTTAAGGCCAATTCACTGCCGCAGGAAGAGACAACAGACAATAGGATTTGTGTAGGGCCAAGACAGTTCCTGATAGCAATGTGTCTCCTACTAAAAATCTTTGAAGACAATTGCAGAGGTCTGAGCTTCGCTCAGACCTCTGACATTTCTTAAGTTATACCATGAATTAGGGAAAGATCTTAGACTTCACCTTACGAAACAGACAAAACAAATGCCATAGAAATTATGGACAAGGTAGATTATAGTGGAAAAATAAACATGTTATTAGAAGACGGGGGAGGGGAGAACTTACGTGCCTCTTAACCCCTACTGATGACTGCCTCTGGAGCTTGAAACAGTCAGCGATAACATGGTTGAACTTGTGACAATATCTGCATCTCACAGACTCTGAAGTTCTGTCTCAGCTGGGATTAGTCTGTGTCTGTTCCTTGTAGGTGCATTCTGTTTGCCCATGGTATCGTGCTTCACAAAACCTGAAGAACTTTTCCCACTGTGTCCTTTATCATCAGAGTACCGTCGATTGGAGGGAGGATGCAGGAGGGAATTTAGCAGAATCTGTTCTCTCAGACAGACAGCGGTTCGTCTGACACGCATTTCCCAGCTTAGCTGCAAATACATTTGATATTAATACTGATGTTAATACATGTTGTCCTCCCGGAATACACATACATCTGGACTAACAACCTCTAAGACGTTGTCCAACAGAAATGTTTGTACCAAACGCTGAAATTGCCACACCCCTTGATACATTTGACGATGATCTTATACGCCTTCTAACGAAACCATTTAAACTGTCGTTAATGTCTGTTTAGCTTAAAGTCACGTCCAT